>CAKNWU010200452.1:0-10754 GCA_932072015.1 Andricus quercustozae | reverse complement strand
TATATATATATATATATATATATATATATTTAACAAATTTACCCCGCCCCACCCCCTCAGGAGGCAGGGAGGGGGGTAACTTTGTAATTTCAAATGGGAATCCCAATTTTTGATCACAGATTCAGATTCTCCTTCATGAAATACATAAGTTTTATTCGAAAATTGTTGTTCGATTCGCGACCCCCCCCCCCCCATGTCTCCTGGAGGGTGGGGTGGGGTAAATTTTGTTCAAAGTCGCTTTTCCTCCTCCAAAATAAAAAGTTTTCATTACCGATATTTTTTTCATAGGATGCGTCTGATTTTAAGATATTTCGATGTCTCAAGTTAAAAAAAACACCCTGTATATATGTAGATTGTTAAATATAAAGCAGCTAATCTCCAGGTGTATACAAATTAATCTGCAAAAATTTTCTGTACCCTCTAAAAATCCTAAGTGTGTGCACGCACCATACCCGCACCGGCACGCATGACGTGCGACCCTCAAGACGTGCGACACACCTGCCACGCATATGAGGACGCAGCTGTGTCATCCCCTGCGCGCACGTCGTGCGAGAAAATCCGCACGTGGTGCGACGCACGTGCGTCGCACCGTGCGCGCACTTTGCTATCTGGGTAGTTGAAGGGAAGAAACAATTGATTAAAGGGGTAGAGAAAATCTTAGCAAAATGGAGGAATTGATCGGTAATATAAAATTAAATGTGATCTTTCGTCTGGTTTTCCAGGACCATATAAGATTTGACGAAACACAGGGTTATAGATTAAAAGTGTGTCAGGAGGGCCATCAATAAACAGGGGAACGATACAATATTTTAGGCTAAATACGATTAAGAAAATCTTAGAAATTTAAACAGGGAAAGGGTCCACAACAAAAAGGGAAATAACATGGCACATCAATAAATACAGAACAGAATAGGACAATTAAATCTCAAATTACAATATTCACCAATATTACCATCCAGTCAAGGAAAGTTTCCTGATTTTGTGTGACCAAATTAAACATTAAAACTAACAAACAAAAGAAAGGGTCCACACAAAATTCTACCGAAAAACTTCCTTTCCAAACAAAATAAAATAATGAACTATACCTTTAAATAATAAGAAGGAACACCCTCGATGATAGTATATAAATTCCGGAGTTAATATCGAAAAGTCACTTAATAACAGAAATGTTTAACAAAACTCAAAATACTCGGACGGAAAAACTACTATGTTGCTCCGCAAGCTGCTCGACGAAATATGAAAGGTTTTTCCCAGCATTGTTTCTTCTTTGGAAACCGACTTGATCCTGATTGGCTGGAATGGGGCGTTCTGATTGGTGTTACCAGGGAATGTTAAAACAGCAGAACAGGACTCTCAGGGATGTGACTGTATGTAGATGTAGGGTTGCTGGGTCCAAACAAAATATTCTCTTCTGAAATTTGATGATCATAATCAATCAATTTCGTCCATTAGATGTTGAATTATTGTCCAAGACATCCTGTCCGAACCATCTAAACAACCAAGCCGGCTACTAGGACTTCACAGAACCATCCAATTAAAGTCCCTAGCACCGAGATCGTTGACATTGATGTTCCGGGCCTGAGCTAAAGAGGTCCCACTCGCATTGCCGGGGATCGACAATAAACCTTCTCAAAATGTGAACTTTTGAATTCCAGTCCAAGGTAGATAAGTTGAAGGGGGCTCCAAAAATAATCGACAGCAATAATCCCAACAGCATTCCAAAAATATTCACCAGGTTTTGAGGTACGACTAGAAGGATAGGAATAGGTTGGCACACAGCAGTAGGTTGGGCGGGAAATTTCAAATTGGTTGAGTAACTCCAATCGACAAAAGGCGTCCCAAATGCTTCTTGAAGTTTCTCGTCAGGTCAGGATGGATGAGAATTCTTCAGGATAGTCGGTTTACTCGGAAAATACATAAATAAAAAGGAAAAACAGGCAAAATAAATTCTTAAAAATAAAGGAACTAAATTAACTAAACTCAAGTCCTGGCAAACCGTGCAGCTTGCGGATTCTGATCAGTAAAGTTGAGTCTTTAAATTAAAAATCTATTAAATGAAATTTTAATGAATCATTGAATTACTGATCATTAATTGCTTGTGACTTGCAATAAAATTGCAACGTCACAGGAACCTGCACCGGCAAAGGAACCTTTGAATGATCCTGTACAGATTCCTTTACACATTAAAATATGACAAGGGTTCCTGCAGAGGAACCCACACAAGATCCTGCATAGGAACCTGCAAAGGTATTTTACTGCAAAGGATCCCGTACTGTTAAAAAGGAAGGTTCCTGTATAGGATCCTGTGTAGCTTCGCCGGAGATCTACTGGACAGTTTCCTGCATAGGTTCCTGTATGGGAACATGTACATATTCCTATGTAGTTTGACCTCGAAGCGGGGGTTCTTGTGCAGGAACCCGCACGTAAACGTGTACAAGTTCCTCTGCGGTTTTTAACGAAAACTCAGGTTCTCTGACAGGTTCCTGAGTATTTTAAAAACATAAATACAGGATCATGTGCGGTTTCCTGCGAAGGTTCACACGTCCTTGAAAGCCTAAATGTAGGTTCCTTTACAGTCTCCTGCGTATTTCAGAAATAGAAATGCAGGTTCTCGTGAAGGTTCCTCCTACGTGCTTCAAATCTTGAAAGAAGGTTCCTGCACCTTCCACTATGGAGGTTCCTATGCAACTTGTTTGCCTCAATGCAGGTTCCTGTGAGGATTCCCATGCACATTGAAAGTGAGTACGTACAGGTTCCTTTGCAGGTTCCTGTGAAGGTTCCCATGATTTGCTAAGAATTGGCGCAGGTTCCTGCACAGTACAGCGAATCAAAAAGAGCAGAATTTATAAATAAATAATCCATCATCATTGCAAACTTGAATCTTGGGTCTTTTGTATCGCGTTTCAAATTTTTCAAGTGAATCTATTAATATCCTGAGGGGAGGAGCCTTAATAAGATTTAAAGAGTTTTTGATTTCTGAGCTGATGATGTCATTTTAATTTCTTTGCTTATATACAAGAAATACTCTTCTTTTATTAACCTTATAAAACGAAAATAAATTTTTTTAATTCTGAAAATACTCCTCATATATTTTTTCTACTGCAGTAGACAAATTATCTCCACTAGAATCTTTCCAATAGGAAAATTTATTACGTTTTGCAGCCATTCTTCACATTCTCAGATAGTAAACATATCAAAAATTCGCTCGTCTAAAGCCAGATTAGAAAGCACTGAAAATATTTGTTCGCTTTTAAGATACTGCAAGGTGGGCTAGTGCGTATAAAACGAATACATGAAATATGAATATAAAACATTGATATGGAAAAACGAAAATTTCACACGAAGTGAAACCTCTTTTTTATTTATATTATTAGTAGTATTATATAAAAATAAAAAATTACATAAGATTACTAAACTTTTTAAAGAGCCTATTCAATCACAGACAACATAACTTTCCACAATTTCCTTACAAATAAAGACACTATGCACTGTTAGAAAATTTATGCTGAATTTTAATGAACATGCGAAACTTTGGATTCTATCGGCATTATTCTGTAGAATCTGTATATTATACTATAATAAAAACTCTACAATTTTTTTATGAAAAGAAATTAAGAATTTTCTAACAGTGTGTACAATTAGTCTCGCAGGTTTATATCAATTTTATAATGTGTAGTAATTTTAATATAAAAGCAGATTTGGTACTGCGCAGATAAAGCGATCATGCTCAATCTGTATGCAAACGCTTATTCTATCAAGGTCTGCAATAGGTGCAGCTATTATTTCCTTTTCAATCTGAACGACCTTTTGAAAAATTTTATGTGATATAAACAGTTCTTTCGTTTCTAAAATTTGCAGCAATACGTACTCTTTTTTTGTTCTCAAATCTATCACAAATGACACGATGTTTCCGTAAGAACCGTTGAATAGTCTGACAAAAGTGTTGTCTGACCGCTTATTAATCTTTGCAGATGATAAATAAAGGCAACCATACTTCACCATTTTCGGAAAGCAAAAGGCATAATTTGAAAGTCCGAATTTCGTAATCCACATAGGGCCTACCTTAGAGGATATCCCGAAATACCTCGGTTTAGATATTTTAAAACTTTTGTGAACATTATTTTTGCTTAATCAATCAAAGAACTGCTGTGTAACAAGCGAAGATTTTGGGTATACCCTACGTTTCATAAATATGAGACTAAAATTGAAACCTATATGCCGACATACCTGGAGATGGACGCCTTTACCTGAGTTTATTATCTTTAATAAATCTCCATTGGCGGATTCAAATCCGTAAGTGATGTGGGCCCATAATGGACCCCAATTAAAAACGCTTCTAGCTAAATGCAATAAAAGATGTACATTAAAGGTCATTGCAACTGGAGAATACAATCTTTCGGTATCTGCTACAAACTTATGCAGCAAATTATTAGCGAGGTCTACTTGTGTGGGTGTTACCTCTGTTTGCAAGAGAATGTAGATATCTTCTACAAGAAGAAGCCAATGAAGTACATACTTGTCTTCTAAAAACATCGCAATAATTGGTCAACTATAATACAGAATCCAATTCTCCCATTGTCTAGCTTTCCAGAACTCTTTATCCTTCAAGGATCGAATGAGCCGACCTATTTGAGAAGGTGCTTTAATTTTAGTCATAATTATGGTTATTTCCTCTATTTGTCTTTTTGTGAGTAAGCTAGATGATTCATTCTTACTTCCGAACCAAACTTTCGCAAATTGTTTGCCAATTCCGCTGGCAATATGCATATGGTCAGGCACAAACCCGTCAATAATATCAAACTCGTCGAGGTTTATTAACTGAGATGGGTTTTTAACTCCGAAACAAGGTTTCGATTCTGTTCCTATTTCCATGTGCCTAATGGTATCGTTTGCGTTTTGCCTATGAACGGGTCTTTAAATCAATGGATACTTCTAATATCCAGAGTTTTCTTTTTTCTCATTAGGAACCCATTTTCCAGGATGAAGGCACCAATTACAGCCGTGAGAACCATTAAATTGTGTTAGGCCTTGCATGGGAGCTCGAGCCACCGAGTCTACACAACGAACAAGCGCGTATACTCTAATAACTTCTTCCTGACCATCTACATTACATTGAACTCCTTCTGTAGACAGTTTATTTATATTCTGAACAAACGGATTTAAAAAAACGTTCATATCTGGTTTGTTTTTACCAAACCATAATCCAACAATGACCAACTCAGTTGTTCTCACTTCAACGGGTAATTTGTTAATTTGTAAGTAAATAGGCCAAAGTGAATAAGCAGAGCTTTCGAATAATGGTGCTCCATCGGTATTAAAGGAAACAGTTGCATAACTATGCTCATCGGAAGGATCTAATCTGTCGAGAAAACGTTGATTCATTTGTCCGTCGTATATGTCTCCAATAACATTCTCATTGTATTCCCTTTCATGCATTATATATTTATAATAATCACTGTTCGACGAGATTAACTCTGCAACTTGTGACGAAGTGTCAAAATACACAAAAAAGTCGATATAACTAGAATTTTTCAAATCGATATCAGTTTTGCATAAGTTGCAGTGAATTTTTTTACATGATCGATCAAATGTACCGACATAGGCACCGCATTCTGGACACATTCCGTGAAAAATCGCATTAGTCGATGTATTGAATAATTTATCAATCAGGAATCGAGTATCGGGTAAAATAGGATACGCAAAAATCGAATTCGTGAACTGAAGAAGATTAGTAACCGCGGTTAGAGACAGTGAAAAAACGATTGCGAATTTTAAGAGCATCATTAAAATCTCTCCCTTAGTTCTATTAACTGGATCATTTATCACCGCGTTAAAATCCTCACTGTCCAATAATGTTTCTAGTTTCTGTAAGGGTGCACTCTGTGAATCAGTGCCCGCACTGAAAAATTCATAGAATTCTGGGTTAGCCACCAACTCTTCCATTTCTTGCAAAGACATATTTTCAACCTGAAACGTAAATTTGCTAGGATTTATACAAATTTTAGAGAAATAGGAAAATGTTATATTTAGCGTATTTTTCGACACAGTTTTGTTTTTAATGATTTAATATTCTCTGAATGTCCATACTAATTAGCAGTCGAGAAAAGTGTCAGAAAAAGGCTTCACATACCGCGAATAATCATGAACATTTCTCAAAAGCGTGAAAGTTTTTTAACAAATTTTTTCAGAGCAAAAAAAATTTGACAATTTGAAATTTAAAATTAAACTGAATCTTTCGAAGTCAAAGCTTCTGAAATACTAGAATTTTAAATTATTATTACATGACAAAATTATCATTTAACATTAAAGCTGATGAGACAAAATTGGCTAAAATCAAAAAATGTATTGAATTATTTTAAAAAAAAAACATTTGAAATAAATATTAATTTTAAATGAAAAACACAAAAAATCACTACCCTGAAAAAAGTTTTATTCGCCAAAAATTGTGATATTAACACATTTTATAATCAAACCCTTTAAAACTTTACTTATTTCAAGTAAATTTAAATCGTTAAAAAAATTAATAACTTTTAAATTGCTAAATATATTTTCCAAAAATCTTCCAATTAAATTTAAATTGCAAAATTAAAACCTATGAAAGGGAAAATAAAATATTTAGCGTTCAACATGAAAATTCAGAACTCTAAAATTGTAACCATTTAAAATTACTAAAATTATTGAATTACTCATGTATCAATTTCAGAAAGTTTAATTTTTACCTTGTTTTATTTTAAACTCAATTTTTAATTTTTTAATTTCAAATCTTCCTTTTGAATTTTTATACATTCTTGAAATTTTCTAATAAAATATTTTTCAATTTGAAATTATTGATTTGTTTAAATCTTTAACTAAAAATCGAACACTTTTAAGATATTACATTAACAATAAAAAATAATACAGGCCAAGATTGCGGTAATATAATTCAACTTTTTGAAATCGTACAATTTTAAGTTTTGAATTTGAAATTGCTTTATATTTACATTTAAAATTGTTAAATTCAAAACTGACTATCAAGGCTTTTTATATGGAATTTTGAAATATTTAATTGCGAAATTTTCCTAACATTTTGAATATTTGACTTTGAAACTGCAATATTGTGAAATTAAAAATTCCAAATTTACGAAACCTAATCTAAAAATTAATTTAAGAAAAAGCTTTAGTTTCAAGGACTTAAAGATTCATCTTTTAGTATTGCGCATTCAAAACCATAATTTTAAATTAAAATTATAGAAATTTTAAAGACGATAAATATATTATTGATAAGTATCGTGTAATGTAGTATCAAGTGTCATTTTTAATAAAAACTTATAAAACGCGCGAATTATGGAATACGGGAAATCTCCCGGTGTAATATTTTGATCCCGGCTTTATCCCGATTTTCTCCCGGTTCTCTCGGGTGAGTGGCCACCCTGGTAGATCACCCTTAATCAAATAGACACACATATACAAGGGTACGTTGCCAAAAAAAATGATTATTTCAAGCCCCAGTCATCTTTCTAATTTCATTTCATCAATATATTTTTAAGAAAAATCTCAGTAAGTAATACCAATATCTCAGTAACTACTTACATCGAGCCACGTTTTATTAAAGTTTTAAAACTGTATTAAAGATAATGAATTATTCATATCTTCTGGTTTTCACATTAAAAACAAATTAAATTGGTCAAATTTGAAATGTCCAATAATGAACAATTATGAACTGAAATCCTTCTTAGGGTTGCCACACAAGTCTGGTTTCAAAATTACATGACTTTTGCAGGTTTTGTAGGTCTATTAAAAAAGATCCAGGTCTGTTTCTACCCAAAAAATCCAGTCAATTAAATTCAATTTCAAAACATTATACTGATCGCGGAATAATTTCCCAATAATTTCTTAAAAGTCCCGATTTATTATAATGATATCGAAAATTGATCACTTCAATTTTGAGTGTATAACACATTTCAAAGATTTAAAAAATTTCAAGAGATTTCACAAAGATTTTAGAAATAATTCAAAGATTTTACAAACATTTCATTATATTTTAAAAGATTTTAGAAGATTGCAAAGAATTTGCAAAAATGTTAAAGATATCAAAGATTTCACGGTTATTTCAAAACATTTCACGAAGATTTAGAAGATTACAAACATTTCAAAATATTTTAAAGATTTCAGTGACTTCACAATAATTTCAAAAAATCCGAAAGATTTAAAAATATTTTTAAATACTTCAGAAGATTTCAAAGATTTTGCAAAATTTTTAAAGACTTCACGGTTATTTCGAAATATCTCACAAAGATTTAGAAGATTACAAAGATTTCAGTGACTTCACAATAATTTCAAAAAATCCAAAAGATTTAGAAATATTTAAAAATACTTCAGAAGATTTCTAAGCTGTTGCAAAAATTAAAAAGCTTTTACAAATATTTCAAAACCTTTAACAGATTTCATAAATATTTGAAAGATTCGAAATGCAAAAGATTGATAAATATTTGAAAGATTTCGCTAAGATTTGAAAGATTTTAATGATTTTAAAACATTTCAAAGATTTCACAAACATTTTACAAGGATTTTAATTATTTCATGAAGATTTCACTAATATTTCGAAGATTTGTAGCTACGCTATCTTCTACTTTGAATCGATTTATGTCGAAGGGCTTTATAATCAGGCATGAGAAGTTTAGAATTAAATAACTGAAAATGAAGAGACTTAAGAAATAATATTTTCAGATTCAAGCTTCAAAAACCCGCAAAGTAGAAAGTGTAATTAATTCTAAAACTATAAAAATTATAATTTCAGGTATCCAATATCGAAGGGAATTTAATGTGATTGCATATACTTTACAAGATATAAATTTGTAAAATTTAATCTCGAAAATAAATCAACAATGTCTTTTTTACTGTTCAAAATTACATCGTTTTGAATCGGAAACATTCAAAATTGAACAATTCGAAACTTCGTTTTCAAAAGCACACTTTTCAATCACAATTCTGAAATTAAATCATCATTTTTTTACACTGGAATCCTTGAAAGTTGAATTATTTTTATTTGTATATTTTGAAATTAATACGTCTCAAATATTGATTTACACTTTTCGGAATTCAAAAATTCCAGTTCCAAATAAACAATTTACAAAATATGAAAATTAAAATGATAACATACAAAATTGAAAGTTAGTACTCGGAAAGTGTTAACATTCAGACTTATTAAATAAATTATAAAATTATTGAGTCTTCGAATTTAAAATAGTTCAATTTTGAACACCACATTCACAATTGGTCATTCCAAATGAAAATTCAAATATTGTTCAATTTGAATACGTTTTAAATTGCATCATTGCTCAGCCTTTCGATCCAACGGCACCTCTACGTTTAAACAAATACAATTAGGAAAGACTGAGAAACTAACAATTTAAAATTCAAGCTTTTAAAAGTAATAAAGTATAGATTGAAGGATTTGCGTATGACAATTTTTTTTAATTCAGCGTTTAAAACTGCAGAATTGTAAAGTTGGTTATTTCCTCAATTCAACATTTCAAGCACAAAATACAAAAATTTATAAACAATTTTTTCCCACAATTTTTTGGGTGAGTAAATATCGTTAAGATTTTTTTCAATCATACCTCCTTTCCATTGTGCTTGAACCTCAAATGATCCTCGATAGTATCGAAATCCTCAGCTAAAGAATGTAGGAGAGTGGATGTTATGGCTGAGTCATATTCTTCCACGTGTTTCTCTGCAAGCCATTCATCATTCTTCCTACGTGAATTTCCCGACCCTTGCACTTTGCGAGATGGAAGTTCCTGTTATCGAGACAAATGTACAGTAAAACATAAGGAAATTTCAAAAAGAAGTTTTTAACAGAACTTCTTACAACCAATATAGAAACCTCGTCTCATAAATGATCATCTAATGCTATTTACCTCATCAATTTCCATTGGTGTAAACTTTGCACTGTTCGTCTGCGTTTCTTCTTGACTTGGGCAAGCAGGGGCCCATGGCCGGCCATTAAGTCTTTCTTCCAAATCAACGCCTTCTTTTTGAAAATCTGTTTTCATTACATCGACGTTCATACTCTCCCGTACATTTTGTCGTTTACCAGACCTATACCGAGTGCTAGCAGGAATTGGAATTTCTGGATTTTTCGCGTAACCCTTATATTCTTTCCTAGCTTCAGACATATTAGGCTGCGAAAGATGAGAATAAGAATGTGATTTTGATTTTATTTCCATTTTCACAATATTTTTCAAAATGTTTAATTTGGGTTATATTTTTAGGGTATCCAGTAAAGACCTACGATAAAAGCCCTGCACAATTTCCGCATGCTTTTATGTACCTGAAGTTCAGGACGTTCAAATGAACGAAACATTTTTTCCCACTTTTATTTTATCAACAAATATTGTTCCAACTACAATTAAATTAATACATTCGAAGTTTATGTTGTAATCTGTTTTTTGCAATGTGAATTGAATCAATATTTCTGCGCTGTTTCTAGTTTATAAAGTCGTCAGTAAACATTTCTTTCATTTGAACGTTCAGAACGTCAAGCAAATCATGCTTTTCGAAAATTCCCCTACAGATTTGATTTAACCATTTCTATCTTATATATAATACTGTTCCACGAAAAATAATAATTGTTCAACAGAGCCCTGTTTGTAGCAAATATAATTCCGCTACAATAAAACATGTTTCATCTCTAAAAAATAAAAAATGTTAATTGACAAAATCTTTCAAATCTAGCTAGAGGTTTAAAGATTATTTCAAGTAGCTCGTAAAAT
>CAKNWU010200435.1:0-11338 GCA_932072015.1 Andricus quercustozae | reverse complement strand
TTAGAAATCAGTTTGCGGATCTAACTTCCGGGACATCGATTCCCTACATTCAGCAGGAATCATTCAATGCCCCAAATTGTAGAGAATATTTCCAAACTTTAGCATAAATTACCATAAGTTTCGGGAAATTTCCCCAAAAATTGTACGTATTATCACTATGATACAAAATTCAGTGTTTTCCTTAACATCTACTAGGTGGCGTTGCAAAACGGGAATCCCGGTATGGCACGACTCTGGGCCATGGAATTAGCCCTACCCGGGCCAGATCTTGCCAGCCCGATCGGGGCCAGATGGGTAATAGGGAAAATATATGGCGATTTCTGCGAGGGTTACAACTCGTCGAAAATGGCTTATAATTGTTTATGCAAATAGAGAAGTTCTATTTAATATAAATATCCCTGTTCAACCTACTTTTTTGAGTCATCTTAAAGTGAATAAGTTGAAAAAATATTATTTTTCGTCACTGAAATGCCAGAAATAGGATTTAGTTGATTAAATTTCTTTGCAAAAATGGGGGCTTTTCATTCTAGACAGAGATTCGTACTTTTTACCATATTTGTTTTGGGCAAATCTGAGTAATTTAAATGCTGATGCACAAGTCAAGCATTTACATTTGTTTATAAAATTGGTTCACAGAAATGAGCAGTGTTTTTTATCTTACACACTCAGAAAACCAATTTGGGTAAATTCGATTTTTGTTTCGTTATTTCAACCATAGCATATGGTTATTATATGGACAACAAAATATGTGATTGAACCAAAGAAATTTTTTTATTGTTTTAACCAAATTTTATGGTAGATGGAGTATTTATTTGATTTAACCGAATAATGTTGTTGGGCCAATCAAATATTTTGTTAAATCAATCAAAATTTATTTGATTCAACCAAATGTTTATGTATGTCGTAGAAAACAGTGTATTTGATTCAAGATTGTTTTTCAGAGTGCATATTTGTTATTCATAATATCTGTAATAATAGTGTCAAGATATGGCGATTTCTACGCGCGTAAACATATTGAAAAGACTGAATATCCGAAGTCAGCTTGCTGTCCAAAGTTGTCCCATTTGACCGGAACGCTCTTGGTATATCAGTGCCCTTCTCATTTTCGTGAATATTATATCATGATTATATCTGCTACTCTCTTGTCCAACGACCATTAAATGTTGACTCCTCTGAAAAAGTGGGAAGAATTTAGCACAAATAAACAAATAATATATTCAACGACAGTAAAAAAAATATATTTCAAAAGATGTGAGGCGGTAAATGTTTGTCACATCTTTGTGAAAAATAATGGAAATAGGTTGAAAAAATTTATCTTTTTGAAAGCTCTCTTAATTCGTAGACATAAAGAACATTCCAAAATGTTAATAAGTTTAATCTACAAAATGAACTACATCCCGTACGTAAATCGTCAGGTTACTTCCTGGTATTTCTTAATGGCTCGAGCTGTGGTGTTTTTAATTTAAACACATTTTTATAATCAGTTGAAACTGCTTGTCGATATTCTCGACTGAAAACTTGCTCAAAATTTCGTCATATAGATACGGAAACCAGAGTAACAAGATGTCTGTTACGCATTTATATCGGGGTTTGATTGTTTTATTCAGTGTTTTTACAAATAATAATAACATGCTTTAAGATTTGATGAATTTTGTATTACACCAAAGAAAACCTGCCTAAGGAATTAGTTCAAAGATTAATAATACCAATAGCTTCACTGAGGAATATTTTTCCTCACATTTTTTTTGCACCGCAAGGCAAAAGAAGTAACCACTACTGTCAGCAGGATCACGGGTATCAGTGTCCGAACGGAAGATGCTTTTCAGTCTTTTCTACCAAGATAATGTGAAAAAAAACTTCAAGGGCGTAGAGATGGGCATCCATCATATCTTTGAAACTCTAGTAATACTATTTTTAGTACATTAATTAAGCTATCGTCATTTCATCACAATTTTTTATAGAATATACTTTTATTATAAATAAAGCATTGAATTACAATTTTGAGACCAGTATCGTTCTTTTGTTAATTAAAGTTGGACAAAATGCCGCTGAAGATGATCAAGATTGCGTAAAATGTCTGAGCATGAAAATAGATGATGTGGATGATGCGTCAAAAAAAAAAAAAGTAAGTAGACACATCTCAATATTAAGCATGCATTTCTATATAATAGCAGTGATTATTATTCGAGAACAAACTGTAAATTATTCTTATATTTATATATTAGGGCTTACCGTAAAATAGAAATTTCAGAAAATGGAAGACCTTGGGGACCTATTCTTTTCCTTATTAATCTAAAAGGCACTTGTGTAAAATTTGGTTCAGAATAAACGAAAAATGTTTTTATAAAAATTGGTAACAATTGCCTGAAAACCCGAAAAACTATGTTCTTCTTGATTGACTTTATGGTTATTGGTTCTGTTAGAAAAATACTGAAATGAAAGTTGTAAATCTCTATAAAATACATATTTTTGGTTTTATTAATTTTTTCATTGAATCAACAAAGCCGTCCTCGAGAAAAGTTGAAAAAAGTGTGAAAAAGATAAAAAATTAGTTCCTTATTTTTTTTAAATCAGAGGGCATTTTAATTTTATTTATTAATGGAATCTATGAAAATTATAAAATACCACTTTCGACAATTAAAACCCCTAATTGAGTAGTTTTTATTTATTATACTAAATTTTGTTTATTCAAACAGCAATTCAATGAAGAAATTTTTGTAATTGTCATTTAATATAAATTACCGAAAATTTTAGAAATTTATAGTAATTTTATAAATTCATGTGTTATCAAAAATGGTTTTAATTAAAAATTAAATACATTTATTTAAAATTAATTTTTATATGCGAAGTCAAAATTTATATTTCTTTCTTTTACCGCTGCAAACCTTAGGCGAGCAAGCTCACCTACAACAAGAACAGAAAATTAAAAATACTAGTTAAGGAAAGCAAGTGTAAAATCCAAGAGAAAGAAGATAAAAACATGCGAAGCGATTTTCAAGGAAATAAGAAATTATATTGGAAATGGGTCAAGTTAAAAAAGAAAGGAAGTATAATAGTACAAAATTGGTCTGCATTAGAATTAACAAGGGTGTGATGGTATATGATAAAGACGGAGTAAAAGATTTTTGGAGAGACTTTTTCAAGGAATTATTGGGAGGTGAAGCTATGGAGCAGCACAACTGCGACATAGAAGACGATACTTTTGAAAACCTAGTTGAAAGAATCAGTGCCTCTTAGATTAGATGTATAATTACGAACTTAAAGAATGGCAAGGCTGCTGGTATGGATGTTATTGCCCCTGAAATGCTTAAAAGCGGTGGCTAATACTTAAAGACCTCAGGAGTCGCGCATAAATTACGTAACGCAACTTTACGACAATTTTGACCCCCCCCCCCTATGTAACGCTTTTTCCGACTTTTCCCTGTAGTTTTTCACCATTATGTAACACTAAGCTAGACCCCCCATCAAAAAAAGTGTTACGTAATTTATGCACGACCCCCTCAAAGGCTAGGCGAGTTGATAAAGTCATGTACCGAGATAGGGAACTTTCAGTTGACTGGAAAAAAGCGATTATCATTCCAATATATAAAGGAAAGTGTAATGAAGGCAACTGCAATAATTACAGAGGTACCAGCTTACTAAGTACTGTAGGCAAAATATATTCAAAAATACTCATTCATAGAGTAATGAAAGTAATACAAGAAAAGATCTGGGAAGTACAATGTGGATTTATGCCAGGAAGATCATGCGCGGATCAGATATTTAGCTTGAGACAGATCACAGAAAAACTTTTGAGAGAGAACAAAAAAGTTTACTGCGCATTTTTTGACCTAGAAAAGCGTTTGATAAGGTAGATAGAAGTAAGTTTTGGAAAGTCCGGAAAGAGTATGGAGTAAATGGATGGCTCCTAAAAGCAATAAAAAGAATATATTCAGGTAGTAAAACAAGTGTGACGATGAATGGATAAATGAGTACCTAGGTCGATATTAGGCAAGGTGTTAGGCAAGGATGCGTTATGTCCTCTGAGCTTTTTATTATATTTATGGATAAGTGATTAAGAATTCCCCTCTTCGATGAAGGAGGTGTGGGTCTCGGGACAGTGAAGGTGCGTGGTTTATCGTTGGTAGATGTTAAGATTGCTACATCAGAGTCAATCGAAGGCTTTCACAGAATGTTGAGCAGACTGAATACTAGCATGGAGAATATGAGCCTTAAAATTAACATGAATAAACCTTAAATTATGCACAGAAAAAACTGGAGTTCCTATTAGAACCAATTTTTGGTTCCTAAGGAGCTGCAACAAAAAGGATCCTTTCTTGTTGAAAAGAAACTCAAAACGATGAATCAGTACGAAAGGAACCACCATTTGGACCTCCAAAGTAACCCAATTGTCATAGAGACTTTTTCCACAAAACTGATTTTTTGCTTTACCCACTTCGACATGTTATCTAGTTATTAACATAACTTTTACGTTAAAGCACACATGCAATAGAACTTTGGCAGAACGAGAAAAGAATGGTGGGAATGTGTAAATGAGAACCTAGGGCCAAAAGATATAAAAAGCCATAAAAACAAAAGAGCGTGCATGAAAAAATATATGGACGAAAACGAGGCTAAATTTGTATACCAGGACATAAAAATATGGAGAAAAATAGTTTATAAGAAATGTGTGATAAAGGGTGTCCTTGGAGTAAGAGACACCTGAAACGAAACACATGGGTACTAATGGCCTCGCGTGGAGAGCTTTGCTTAGTGGATTTGATTAGAGTAAAGAGAATAGATCTTACTGTGTGACTATTAGTAAGTTTGCGTATTATTGTGTGATATACGACACATGATGACGTTGTGAATCCCTTCGACTAAGATGGTTGCTAGAGAGATTGATCAGCGTCCTGGATTGGATCAGTATTGTGGAAGGAACGTGTTATTTAAATAAGCAACACGGGAATTCTAGATTAATGTAATAATCTATACCCCTACTCCCCTTATACCTCCTCCTACATTTCCCTTTCTTACTTTTCTCATATGAAATCTTTGATCCCCGGCAGTATAACCGCCTTCGATAACTCTATCTTCTGTTTTCCGAATTTTCCTTCCAGACATCTGGTTAAACGTCTGAGTAGCAACGCGGGACTGGAGAGTATTACCTGAGACCCTGTTGAGAGTATCACTCACACCTTCCGTCTTCCGGCGCAAATAAAGTTCAAAAAAATATTCCTTAATTTTCCTTAGTTTTCATATTAATCTTTAAACTTTTGTTATTAAACGATTGAATTTGTAAAATTTTTTAAAACATTTCGAGCTTAAAAACATTGTTTCATAGTTATTTGGATCTGACATAGCCTGTCCCCCTATAATTCATTTTGTAGGCTAAAATGATTAACATTTTGGAATGTTCCTTATGCCTATGAATTGCGAAAGCTTTGAAAAAGATACCTTATTTATTTTCGACATATTTTCATTATTTTTCACAAAGATGTGACAATTGAAAGTCCACGAACGAAAAATTAGTTACGTGAACACTGTTTTTTTAACATTTATCGCTTCACATCTTTCGAAATAATTTTCTTAGTGACTGTCGTTGAATAGATTATTGATGCAGGATAAAATTATATTTGCGATGAAGTCAGTCTTATTTATTAGGGAGTTTTTTCGCTTAGCTTTTCACTTAGTACTTTGTATTTGAACCGTCTTCAACTGTAGCATTTTGTAAATGAATAAATTTCGACCTTATTTTTTGAAGGTTAAATATTTATTTCTTCAGATAAAGTTTTTAACCAACAGAAATTGTATACAAACCCTACGGAAACTATAGTAGGAAACGTTTTTTTATTGGTATTCAAAGAGTTATAAATCGCGGAATTAGATGGTATCCACACAACCCAGGTGGGAAAAAAGTCACCAGCCTGGGTGGAGTCTGTGCAGAATGCATTCTGCAGAAATTGTGCAGAAAAATGGTCCAACAGAATGTGCACAAAATGTTTACAGGACGCAGAGACAACGAAGCAAATATTTCAGATACTACAATGGTAAGTCGCAAGGATCATATAACGATTTAGAAAAAAGCTCCAGGAGTCCAAAGTACATCTTCCTTAAGGAAGTTGAGAACCGGGTGATTTCATCAATGATTGAAAGACTTTTCACGAATTACAAGAGTTCTATAGGTATTCAAAACAAGTCTTCCTCAAGGAACTTGAGCCCCGAATTTCTTCGCTAGTAGTTCGACTTCCAGGAGCCCCACGTGTCTCCAACATATCCGCCTCGAGAAAATTGAGTTTTACATGATAAATTTTAGCACCTGGATAGCTTTTGCAATATCTCAAGCTCACCTCACGACTTCTGAAAGCACAAGGTGCCCAAAGGAAACTTCCTGTGAGAAGTTGAGACCTGGGTAACTTTATCAAAAGATGACTAAAGTTGACCATCCAAAACTCAATTTGCGGAGAAAAATGTGTTTTGCAATTCTGAAGCACTTAAAAGTAATGAGAAGACATCAACTAACTAACGGAGACACTCAGGCCTCACTTTCTCCAAGGAAGGTGGCTTTTGAGTACTTATAACTGTAAAAAATTCTTGGAAGACGTCGAATCACTGATGAAATCACCAAGGTCTCAACTTTCCCAAGGAAGTTGGCTTTGGGCACCTGGTGCTTTCGGAAGTCGCAAGGTGACGATGAGTCATTGTAAAAGCTATCCCGTTGCTAAAGTTTACCATCTAAAACACAATTTTTCCAAGACGTATGTGTTTGAGACACCTGGGGCTCGCGGAATTCGAACTATTGGCAGAGACGTACAGGACTCAAGTTCCTCGAGAAAGACTTGTTTTGGATACCTAGATCTCTTAAAATTCGTGGGAAGTCTTCATTGACGAAGTCACCGGAGTCTCAACTTGTTTGAAGAAGATGAACTTTGGACTCCTGCAGCTTCCTGATAGGAAGTCTTTATTCAAAGGTGATCAATGAAAAAAATATAAAATCATAATAAACAAATTAAAAAAATTAGTTGTCAGCACAGCTACCTGCGCAGCAATCAGCCACTAGATAGCCAAACTTGAAGTATAAGTTTAAGTAAGTCCTTTATTTTACTTTTTGAATTTGACAGTCATGTCGGTAAATTTCAGAAAATTCAGTTATATAGAAAATTTAACCATGAAACCCCGGCAGATTCCAAGTGACAAACAGAAGTTTTATGTATTAGATTGCCCATCAACGCGCCGAGAAAAATCTCATTAAAAAATCAAGAGAAAAATTATTGGAAATTCATAAATCATGGTTCCTTAAAGCAAACAATCCCGACGCAACTGGAACGTGTACGCCATCCTCTTCTGCTCGTTCTGTCCTAGTATGCAAGCAAGAGCGGAAAATTTACGCGAGACAACATCGTGCAACACTGTTCCTTGGAGTCAGGTCTCTAGCCGCGGATGACCTTACGTGGCAGACGGGACAGTTGGAGATGAAGGTTTCACCTCTGGATACTTATTTAGAGCAACCAGTCTTTGTAGAATGTTATGAGGAACAGAGTTGACGGACCAGATGATGTGATCCTAGAAGAACAGCCTTTTGCATCCGGTTCACGATGGAATGAGCCTGACGCCGTCAAGCCGGAATCTTGTTGAGTTGGCTAAGAAATGAAGCTTTCATACCTCTAAGATAGCCGATTATGAGAACTACACGATTGACTTTGTAGCCTTGACACAGCCTGCTCAGCTCGAAAAGAAGTACTGGATATTTCGCCCGTTTTTCTTCCTCCTTTGCCGTGATATTACCATCGACTGGTGCCGAGAATTCAATCACGTAGATGATCTTGGTCTTCAGATTTTGAAGGACAATATCAGGCTTCGTAGCATTGATACGTTGAGTGGTGGAAAATGAGAAATTCCAGTAGATCTTACACTGATCATTCTCCATAACGGACTTGAGTTCCCCCTGAGCGTATGGCAAGACGGCAATAGATCAACACCATAGGAGTGCCTAAGATGGTTATATAACACTCTTAGAGCCGCATTGTATCTCTCTATGTACCCGTAATGTACATACTTCGAGCATCCACTGAGAACATGTCCAAGTGTTTCTGGCTCTTGCTTGCACGCTCGGCAGTTGGTATCGCCTGCAGGCATATTCATTATGCGCTCGCGGTAAACTAAGGTGTCTATAACGCCGTCTTAACAGGCAAAAAGAAATCCCTCACACTCCGATCTCAATCCAGCAGACTTGAGAAACATGTTGGACAGACCTATCGAGAGCTCTTCTCTACGTATGATGCCGTAGAATTTACCACGCAGGGGCTTGTCAGCATGTTCTCTTAGTAGAAGCTTATGTTCTGCTTCTTGTACACGACTTTTGAGGACCGAAGGTGTCAGTGATGCTAGGCCGTGTGTAGTGTCGCTGGAATCAAATCGGAGGTCAAGCTCCTCTGCGGCCATATCTGCGGCACGATATAGAAACGCCGCAGCATTGATGACTTTATGTTGATGTAGGAGTTGCAGAAGAGAATCTGTACTATTTATAACTGAGCAGGCTGTAGCCCGAACCGTTCTTCGATGAAGACACTCCAAGCTTAGCAAGCCTCTACCCCCATTACCTCGAGGTAGGTATATTCGAGGTACGGAAGATCTAGGATGATGACTTCGATGGATTTTCATCATCTTGCGTGTACTTCGGTCAAGTTGCTTCAAGTCATCGACGTTCCATTTTACTGCGCCAAATATTTAGAGCAGTATGGGAACTGGCAGCATATTGGTCGCCTGGATCTTATTCTTTCCAGACAATTCGGAAGCCCAAATTTTTCGGAGAATTTGATGATACCTTTTTACAAGAGCCGTTTTTAACACACGCACATTTTGGGTTTCCGCTTGCGCTATTCCAAGATATGTATGTGTTTCTCCATTACCCGGATGTTGAATGGTATTTCCGCCTATGAGTTGAACATCCTAATCGTCACGCGATGAGATAGTTTCTAGTCGTCCTTGGTTTAGGCACACTTGTCCAGTCCAAAGCTCAGGCCAATCGCTTCAGAGTACCTATTCACCACCTCCAAAAGGATGTTAAGATCCTCTTTCGAGGAAGCAAAGAGTTTAAGGTCGTCCATGTATAAAAGGTGGTTGACCTTATATTCTCTTCTGTTCGGCGGGCCACATAGGTATCCAGAGCTTTTCCCTCAGAGGACAATAGATAGAGGTAAGAAGGAAATGCAGACAAGTGTCGGACTTAGAGAGTCTCCTTGGAAGACCCCCCTCTTATATGTTATATAGCTGGTAGTGACTTGTCTTTTGTCACATGTTATGACAAATCTTATCCGCCATAAGAGCATAAGATCTTCTATACATCTCACTATTTTTGGGTGCACCTCCAGGCACTCAAGGAGCTTAATAAGTAGCTCATGGTTCGTGTTATCGAATGACTTACGGTATTCCATCCAAGCCGTGGACAGATTCCGTCGATACCTGATCGAGTCTTGGGTAATACACCTGCCTATTAACAGGTTCTCCCTACAACCTGCCAGCCCTCTCTTGCATCCACGTTGTTCAATTATTTCACTTCATACAGGCTCCATAGATGTTAATATCCTCTCTTTGAGGATGCCAGAGAATAGCTTGTAGCTGGTGTTTAAACAAGCTATGGGCCTATAGTTCTGTGGACTTGACAAATTTCCGGTCTTAGAGATCAATACTGTGCATCCTTTCACTAGCCACTGTGGAATGGGTTGTTCTCCGTTTAAGAAAGTAGTAAATACACGAGCTAGATGTTGGTGCGTAGAAGTGAACTTCTTCCACCAAAAGTTGTTGAATTTATGTGGCCCTGGCACTGAAAAGTTCTTAGTTCTAGCGATAACTTTCTTCACTTCTTTAGCAGTGATTAGTGGACACTCTTCCTCTGGAACCTGCAACCTTTGTCTTTCGCAAATGTTACGAAAGAGTGATATATTTGAAGCGGCTTCATTTAGCTGATAATTCTCTCCATACACTTTCTCCCAGAAGACTTGAATCTCTTCTCGGCTAGGCGGATTTTTAACGGCACGTGACGTTTTATTGAAGAGCCCAGTGCTGCTTGATGGTCAAAAGTTTACACTTGTTCAGCGTGTGATTTGCTTTCCTTAAGTTTCAAGCAAGTGCCCTAACTTTTGGAGTGAATTTTTTATTGGATGTTATGTAGCTAACCACGCACTGAATATTTGATGCATACCGTCTCGTCGTTTCAATTTTAAACTGAAGCTGTGCAATACGCTCGCAAGTCTTACTCAGGCATACTGAAGTACCGTTACTTCTATTTTCGCTAAGCAGAGAGACCGCCTTCTCGTAAACTACACAGTTCAGATTCCAGAGATTAACATGCTCAGGGAGCAAATCGGGTAGAGCATTATTAATTTCAGATAATTTATCCATCCTGAGAAAGACTTTTTGGTGGATAGCTCTCCTACTTCTCATGTTGGCACTATCGGCTATCTGTAAAGGTGGTCTTGCTGGAACGGGTGGTATGTTCGCTGGAGGATGTTGCTCTTCTTCTTGCCGAAAAAGAGCTTCATATCCGTTTTTGCGTAAAAAGGATACCTGATATCTTAAATACTGAGGCGTTTTATGAGCATATTCTGGGTGCATATTTATCCAAAGGTCATGTAACCTCTGTATGAATCCTCTTCATGCCAGTGAGCTTCCTTGCAAACTGAACCATGGCCTCCATCCGAGAGAGGCCTATTGTGTGTGGCACTGCGCGATACTGGTGACGTAACCGCATAATTCGGTGCTCTCAGGCGATGGGGTCGCCGCATTATTATTATATCGCCATATTATTATTATTGATAAAAAGTAAATCAATAATAAGTATTTAAAAAATGTATTATTCACGTAATATCTAAAAATTAATTTCTAATTATATTCGCATATTAAACACCACTCTTTACTTTCTTCTAACATAAAATGACTGTTATACTTGTCACTTAGAAAATGACTGACAAATCAGTCACTTTTATAGACTGAGAATAAGTCACTTTTTTAACAGTCAAAACGACTGCTATGTCAGTCAAAATGACTTATTTGGCAGTCAAAACATGCTTGATTAATTCAATTAGTGAAAATTCGACTGATTTATATTTAGAGTGTACGTGGTCTACAAATACTCTTTAATATATATTCGTATATGCTTCGAAGGTCGCTCGCTGGCTACAGTGGCTTGTTTACGAATCCTATCCTGATGCTTATACGCATACATAAACCTATCTTATATCTATAGATCGCACGCATTACCCTGAGATTGATAATTCTTTCGGCCCTTATATACTAATGAGTGAAACGTATTGTGAGAAACTAACAGTGCTGGGTCAAAAATTGTAGGTGCCCGGACTTC
>CAKNWU010200404.1:0-12409 GCA_932072015.1 Andricus quercustozae | reverse complement strand
TAGTTTAAAGAATTAATTTTTGATTAAAAAAACTAATTTTCAAGCCAAAGAAATGACCTTTGAACGAAAAAAATTAATTTTTTACCAAAAAGAATTATTTTTAACAAAATACATGAATTTTCAACCAAAAAGGTGAATTATATACCAAGAAGATTAATTTTCTGCCACAAAAGACAAAATTTCAACAAAATACAGAAATTTTCAACCAAATTGTTAAATTCTCAAAATAAAGAAGATAAATGTCCAACCAATCATGGAATAGTTACATTTTGAGTAAAAAAATAACTTAAAAAAAAGTTAAATTTTGAATAAAAAAAGAAGATATTGCAACTAAATTGATGAATCTTCAACCAAAAAATTAATTGTTAAGGAAGTAATTTTACTTTTAACTAAGTAGTTGAATTTGAACCAAAAAAGGTTTTTCAGCCGCTATTCAAGATTAGCAAAAATCTTGAAAATTAATTAAAATAGTTACATTAGAAGAAAACCTCTAAAGTGTAAAGTTTTGAAGTAAAATTTTTCATATTAGAGGATCAGTATGTAAAGAAAAGCTAAAATTTTTAATAGAAGTGACAAAAATTAACCCTTCGTGCTAAATTTTATCATGAACATAAATGTAACATTTTCCCTATTCGCGAATTTTAATAATAAAATTATAATATAAAAACAAAATAATTTAATGCATGTGACAAATATGTTCAGGAAACGCGGTAAATGGAGCCTTATGGAACATTCAAATCAAGTTAAAATAGTCGAATTAAATTCTACGTTGATGAATAGTTCATCAGGAAATCCCTTGAAAATATATTTTTATGTTTTTCAAATGTTAAACAAATATCAAAAGTACAGTGTCAGATCATTACACAAGTGGAGAGTCATATTTTGTCAATGAAAAAAATAATCTGCCAATTTCGAAGAATTAGTGGAAAAAATGGTGCCATTCTTATTGAATTCTCTGGAATTTTCTCGCTGTAATAATGAAACTTCTCTCAATCATTTGCAACCTTCTCAAATCGTATAAGATTTTGTATAAAATCCATAACAAAGTGTTGGAAAATAAACTAAGTTTTTTCTAAAGAAACCGTAATTAGTGCTTGCACATCGCGCACAATGTTCTAGCATTCTAAATAACGCAGGTTACATGAACGTAACATTAATGTAACATTTCCTCCAAAAACGTTCCTATTGATCGAAAAAGCATCTAAGTCGGTCCATACATCCCCACAACGTGCTAAAGACACTTCGTTGTCCTCTCATTCCCCTCAGCGAATCCATAAATCATTTTTCCAATTTTTTTCCCTAAAAATAGTGTTTCTTCAGTAATTCTGGGGCATGAAAGTGGGTGAAATGCTTGGCTCGAGGAAATGTTAAGAATGTTCTTAATGGTGTCCGAGCCTCAATCTCCGTTCCTCCGTTGATCCCGAAAGGTACCTCGTCGCGCGCGTGCTTCGGGGGTGCGGAGGCACGTCGACGTCGTGGTTGAAAACGTAACGTGTTTTATCGATTCGTCGGGTCGGCCATATTCGCTTCAATCCGGTCAGGCGCACTCGGGCCCTTCCTCGAGAGAGATCCTACCACGGATAGATTTTCCCGAGTTCCTCGTCGCGCGAGTCTTCTTATTAAAGTGTAAAGATGTACTTGTCATAAAAGGAAAAAAATCCTCAAATCGGAAAAGACAGAGGAAGAGAGTGCGAGAAAAACTGAGACAGTCTGCTGTTTTTTCCCCGCGTAGGTTTTACAGCCGAGTTTCCACCTTCTGGTTACCCAAGAAACAAAATCGTGAGTACCTCTACACTACATTTCCCCTTTCTCCATTCAGAGGTCAACCCTTAATATCGATATCACGAGAAATCGAAGCAATTTTTGTAAATAGGGCCTAACAATTGAAAAAAATTCAGCCTTTTTCGTTTTTTCGCCCCGTGACCTTGAATTCCACCCCCGCCCCTGTTGCAAACGATTGAAAATTGAAATAGGACGATAGGAAAGATGAGATTGAATTGGCAAGATTTTGACCTATTGTGTACATTTGCGATCGATATCTTCGAGTTTGTAATAAATTAAATGAGGGAAGGAATATAAAGAAACTGAGGGAGAATATTTTGTTTGTGTTCGTGAACTAATTACTGGAATAATTAATTACCCCTAGAGGGTTTCAAGTTGATTCAAGTGTAGAGATTTTAAAGGTGGTGTTTAAACTTTGTTAGATTCATCACTCTTCTGGTTGTTTTCTTTCGGAATACTTTAGAAATGCTGCTTGAATTTATTCTTATTATCTGGGATATACGGGGGAGAGATTATATTTTGGTTTCATTTTTGAGTTGGCATGCTTTGGGGATTTAGGGACACTTTCAGATATTTCCGAATTCTTGTGGACTATGCTCCCAGATTATCATTTCACTTTTTTATTTTATCTACTCATTTTCTCATCTCCAAGTCTACTTTTCATTATTCTACACCTACTTGAAATCCTTCTTATGTTGGTCTCTCTCTTTTCTGAAGGCCTTTCGCTAATTTACTTATCTCTTCAGGAATTCTTAGATCTCTCGCTGTTTTTCTCGAAATTATAAAAACTTTCCCTGACTCTTCTAATCTTTCCTAAACTCTTATTGTTTTTCCTGAAGTCTTCAACAATCTAGATGCATCTGTTTAAAGAATTTCACTATAACATTCCTGATTTTTTTCCTTTAGCCCAGTCTCGATATCGTTTCCCCAAATTTACTCTTTCAAAAAGTATTCTTGTATTCATCAGTCTCTAGTTGAAAAAATCTTGGACTTTTGTTTTTCTCTTTCGAATTTCCTTGCCAACTTTAACTTTTTTTTCAGATCATTCCCAAAGTTTTTTTCCTTCTCCCGAAGTAATCACTAATCTCCTAGTCTCTCCTAGAAAATTTGCTCCTTCCAAAAGTTCTTTCCCAACTTAACTTATCACTTCCAGATTGCTTGAGTTTCATTCTGTTTGTTTCTGAATTCTGATTTCTTTAGCTGACTTTCCTGGTCTTTTCCAAACATTCTTAGTCTTTCCATGAAGTTTTATCAAATCTCTCAATCTCTTTTCAAGATCTCTGACCTACATGTGCATCTCATGGTGTTCTTGAAGTGCTTTTATTTTTGTACTTCCTCCAAACTTTATTCTATTCTCCTGACCATACATTATGGCTTCTTACTTATTCCCCGAATTATTTCTAAAGCATCGTTCATTTCGGTACTTCCCTCTAATCTGATTTAAGCCAAACGTGATCATAGCCTTTCCTAGGGAGAAAAAAATACTACCTACCGCCCTCTAATAACACACTCTCTGTTATTTCGTAGTTAACTATGGTTTCCCTTAGTCAGATAATTACGTCCTTACAAAACGTTTTTTTTCACATTAAAGAAGAATACTCAAAAATGCTAAACCGTAAGCTCAGGAATTTACTTAAATTTAGCAAAAATTTGTTTGCACTTGAGAAGGTCAATATCTGAATTCCAGTTCATCTCTGAATTTAAGTGCGTTTCGAAGTATTCTTTGTTACTGTGTTTTTTTTCTGTAATTAAATACTACTTGGAAGAATCGGGATACAAAAATTCATGTCTGTAAAACTCTCTGATTTTAAACTATTGTAAATAGCAACTTAAATTCGGAACATTTTAAAAATAATATTTATGTTACAAATCGGAAAACAAAAGTACAATGTAGGGCAGTCGATATGTAGAAGAATAAAAATCAAAGTCTAAGTTACTGAGGATGACGATAAAAGGGCGTTCGTTGATAAGGGAGACCTAAGGGACAGTTCTCGAAAAATGTGTACTGAAACATTATACAGCATCTCTATATCTATGTATATACAGCGACCCCTTTTTACAGTTGATTAACTCACACTCACACTCACACTAAATCACCAATTATTTTCCCAATTTATATTTTAAAATATGAATAAACATTACGTTTTTAATTTATATTTTTTATAAAAGTAGGCTGAATTCGGGATACAGATTCATGTTACCGACCGTAACTGACATCTGTAGCATTCAAGGGTTAATTTCTGTGCAGGAATCAGTGTTCAGAACGTAGCCTAATCCCATAATTTTCAACACAGTATGTATTTTATAAACTCAGTTTCATAAAAAGAAAATCAGTAATTTAATAAAAGTATTAAACGAAGTCGTTGCATTAAAGATTTTTAATCTAACTTTGTTCAGAATTTTACTCCATTCTCGTATATTGATTACAATTTAACTTCTCCAGAGAAAAAAAAAAGAGTTCGAGCTGAGATTAAACTTTGAGGCTGGAGATTTGAATTTGAATTCGAAATCTTACAATCTTCTTCAAACTTTTAACTTTTTGCTTGAGACCTATGGGAGCTGACAATTTCTGCCAATCACGTCGAGCAACTATGGGTCAATATACCGAGCCGGAGGTTAGGCCGACGATATCCCTGCGCATAGACCAATTAAACATATATGGAATTTCAAGTTTTGCTTGTCTAGCTTAATGCTATTATTTTTTAATTTAAGTAAGGTAAGCCAGTACGAGGTGGATAAAAATACTTTTAAAATCATAATATTGATAAATGATGAACAAGTGGGGAAAGTATTAGATACCAAATTAAAGTTGGAACATTAATTTTAAAGATAGTAATGCCATCATATGAATTATATTTTTAATTTATCTTATATTCTATACTTTTTTAACACGTTTCAATTTTATTTAGATGGTTATCTTCTGTTACAAAGTGAATAGGGGAGATAACCCTACAGTAGATAATGATCTTACAGTAGTTAATTATTTATCGTTAGCACAAATATAAGTAAAATGATCAATTCTAATTTTAATATATTAAACTATCGTGTCTTAACTATTAATTACATTAAATTAATTATTTTACATTTATTCGTATTTTAAATTAATGAATATCTACATTGTGAGATCATTATCTACAGTAGGATGGTCACTAAGGTGCTCAAAACAATATTGTTTTCGAATTTGTATGAATAAAGCCCGGAAATTTGTTCGAATCTACACAAAAATAAATCTACATTTACAAAAAATATATATTTAGAGGTGGCGCAAGTCCCATGAAGTTTAACACGCATTTCCCATAAGAAAAAAAACGTTTTTGTACATTTTATTCAGAACTCAATATTAGCTGAATCGAGTTGACACTCAAAAATTCTCTTAACAATTAGCGATAAAATTTGAGTAAAATATTACTTTTCAAATATAACCCCCATAAGTCTGTTTTATAGGGTAGCAAACAAACCCCAAAAGTGAAAAAATGGGTTTTGCGACTTTTTGGCGCTAATTATGATATATTTGCGTTTCTTTAAATGCAAATTGTTTTTAATACATAAAATACTACTCTATACTGATAATTAGATGTTGAAATAAATTTTTTAAACAATTTATCATTGTCTTTAGCAATTTTCTCTTAGAATGGAGATAGAAATTCGAGGTTTTTTCAAAAATTGTCCACTTTTTGTCCAATTTTCAATGAGAGAAAGGTAATGGTTCATTAATGTTAACAAACATAATTGTTTAAACAATTTTTTATTATTTTTAATAATATTCTCTTAAAATAAGGCTAGAAAATTGCAGTTTTTCTGAAATTTTTAACTTCTTGTACACTTTTCACTTGGAGTGCGTTAAATGATTAATTAAAGTTAACAAAATTATTTGTTTTAACAATTTATTATTATTATCAATAATATTCAATTTGAATAATGCCAGAAAGTTGCATTTTTTTCTGAAATTGACAACTAGTTGTCTACTTTTCACATAGCGTGAGTTAATAATTAATTCAATTTAGCAAAAATAATTATTTAAACAAATTATTATTGTTTATAAATATCTTATTCTTTATTTGTGCAATATAGTTGCGGTTTCTGCTGAAATGTTAAAATTTTTACCCACTTTATACTTAGTAAAGTAATAAATAATGCAAGTTAACAAACTTAGCTGTTTAAACAATTTATAATTGTTTATAACTATCTTATCTTAGATAAGTGATAAAAAGTTGCAGTTTTTCCTGAACTCTTAAATTTTTTGCCACTTTTCTCTTAGTGAGGTAATAATTATTGCAAATTACCAAACATGCTTATTTAAACAATTGATTATTGTTTATAACTATATTCTCTTAGAGGAATGCTAGAAAGTTGCTTTCTTCTGAAATCTTTAGTTTTGCTTTGACTTTTTAGTTATGAACAAATAATAAGTGGACCTCAACAAGAATAATTTTTTAGATAGTATTTTACTTTTTTAAGTGAATTATTTTTGCTCTTTTCCAATTGTTTAAAAAAATTAATTTAAACAAAAAAGCTATCTTACACAAGAGACCAAAACGAAGAATGGAATAATTAAGAATAGGTGGGAGAACTAGGTGTGTAACTGACTTGTAAAAGTTTTGTTTTAAATTACAACCAGAAGTTTACTGCAAAGCGTGAAAGAAAAATTTGGAATTGAAGATATTTTAATATCAGTCCCCCTCCAGCAAAATATATTCACGAAAAATAGATTTTTTGATATACGTTTCTTTCTAATGTTTATTTATCATTTGTTCATGACTAAAAAGGTAAAGTAAAGTTAAACATTTCAGAAGAAACAGCAACTTTTAAGCACTTACCTGAGAGAAAATAGTTATGAACAATAATAAATTGCTTAATTAACTATTTTTATTAACTTGCATTAATTATTACCTCAATAAGTGAAAAGTGGGCAAAAAGTTAAAAAATTCGAAAGAAACCGCAACTATCTGGAATTTCTGTAGTTGAGGATAGTTACTAACAATAATAATTTGTTAAAACAATTATTTTTGCTCAACTTAAATAATTATTAAGTCACTTCAAGTGGAAAGTAGACAAATAGTTACAATTTTTAGAAAAAAAGCAACTTTCTACCATCAAGCAAAGAGAATATTATTAACAATAATAATAAATTGTTTAAACAATTATTTTTGCTATATTAAATTAAATATTGACTCACTCCAAGTGAAAATTGAACAAAAAGTTGAGAATTTCAATCAAAAACATAATTTATAGCATTATTCAAGGATAATATTATTAACAATAATAATAAATTGTGTAAACAATTATGTTTGTTAACACATTAAAACATTGAAAATTGGAGAAAAAGTGGACAATTTTTTTTAAAAACTTCGACTTTCTATCTCCATTCTAAGAGAAAATTGCTAGAAACAATGTTAAATTGTTTAAAAAATTTATATAAAGATCTAATTATCAGTAAAAAGTAGTATTTTATGTATTAGAAACAATTTGCATTTCAAGAAACGCAAAAAAAATCATAATTAGCGCCAAAAACTCGCAAAAGACATCTTTTCACATATGGGGGTTTTTTGGGACCCTATAAAACAGACTTATGGTTGTGATATTTAAAAGGTAATATTTTATTCGTATTATATGGTTAATTTTGAACAGAAATATTGAGTTTCAACTTGATGCAGCTAATATTGAGGATTCTGAATAAAATTTACAAAACCGTCTTTTTTTCTTATGGGAAATACGTGTTAAACTTCATGGCGTTTGCGCCACCGCTGAATATAATTGTCTAAAAAAATTGATTAATTTTTGATTCGATTCGAACAAATTTCCGGGCGTTATTCATAAGAATTGGATAAAAAAATTTCCAAAAAATTACTTTACTCAAGCCTAAACTGTCAACAATTTATTTACCTCGTACTGATTGACACTTCTCATGAAAAGACGTAAAGACCAATTCCATGTCAGATCAAACAGTGAGGTCCAGCTTAGGGTGTCAGAATTATTTGATATTTGGATATATCATTCTATGGTGAAAATAAAATACAACCATTTTACATTTCAATCAAATTTTGTTTTGTTTTGTTACAATCATTCGAAGATTACCTGCGAATTCTTAAAAAAAAATTGACTGCCAAAGATCTGAAAAATGTAAAAAATGACAAAATGTCAGCTGTTTTTATAAAATTCTCGAAAGTGGATTTTGTTAAAAACCCCACTATTAAATTTTGCCTTTTTTAATAGCTGACAATATGTACCACATATCTTGTGATTTTAGATTTTAGTAAACTACTTTTTCACGTTGAAAAAAAATTATTTTGGAAAAATATAATTTTTGCATTATTATCGGAAACAACGAAAGGTAAAAAATATTCAAATAACAAATCATTCCGACACCATGACCTGGACTTGTCTTGAAATTTTGCTTGATTTAAAATGGAATTGGTCTAAGACATATTTTCAATGAAAATAAAGAGAATTAATCATCAGACAGTTTTGAATTTTCAAGTTAAGAGTTTGATGAATCGAAGGAACCGGCAAAAAATAGTAAAAGCAATTTAATTCCTTAAAAAATGATACTTTTTTAGCGAAAAAAATTTTCAAACATATTTTTGAATTCAAAAATATCAAGTAAGAATAGAATAGAATTTGTTAAATTTTGGAACATTTTTATTTTACACTCTAATATGCTATGGAAATGACTTTTAATTTACTGGCAGCTTTTTTCTCCCACATCCACATGCATAACTGTTCGTTAGATATTATGAATTTCCGCATTTATAAATCAAGTTATTATAATGAATAATCTTAATTAGAAAAGAGAAAGTACGGAAAAGCCAAAAAAACGTTACATGAAGTTTGGAAAGGCAAAAGGAGACAACGGACAAAATGGAAATTGTGCAGTAGAGCGAAAAAACATTGTATAAATTGAAATCGCAATTTAAAAAAAAGAAGAACATTTGGCTTCTGAACTGACGTATTGCCTAATCCATGCCAAAAAAGTTTAATTGAAAATAAGCTTCCAGTTTTGAGAAAGTAATATCCGAAGGTGATCATGTCGGGTTGGCACTTTTTTTTTACCCTGTCCGAGTCGAACTGAGACATTGATAAGAAGTGAAATACTTAATTAAAAAATAGACTGATGATCCATTCCCGAGATGTTGAGTTACTGAATACAGGCAAAAAAGTTTGATAAAAAAATAATTCAGTTCTGAGAAAATCAATATTCAATGAGACGGTGTAACAGTCTGACAGACGATTTTTTTCTTTGAGGCAGTAATAAATGATAAAATTTACATTTTTTGTTGTTGAACAATAAAGATATTGAAATATGTGCCTTTCACGAATATCATAAACAATAGTTTGATCACAAAAGTCTTTCTTTTTCATGGATATGAAAATGTAAGTTTAAGGTATCGCTACCATAAAGAATACGATTTTGAATAAATCCTTTTAACACGATGTGTATTTGAATTTTTGAAAATTTTCTAGCAAAAAAACCCATATTCCGAAAATTGTCAATTACCTCCTTTTGCCTTTCCACCCTTCACATATGCGGGGGGAGGACAGCATTTACGGGAAATAGCGTTACATAATTTATTGATGGCCCCTAACCACATCCGGCAATATCCGCAGCCAAACTAGGTATAATTTGTCAGCATATGCCTTAGGGAAAAAGGTATAATAGTGTAATTCCGTCCAAATGCGTCTAAAATACTAAAAAGTGAATTGACATTTTACCAATTTTTGTTATATAAAAATAAAAATAAACAACCTTCTCGAACAAGAAAATGCTAAACATGAATTTAAATTAATGCAACGTTTTTTTCAGACAGTTGTACATGAACATCTGACGAAACGTAATAAATTTATATCAATTTTAAGCCAGTTTTGGTTGCTTGAGAAAAGTTTGAGCTTAATAAAATATCAAACACACAAATTAAATAAAAAAATGTTCATTTTAAAAAAGACTTGTCAAAATCATGTTTTTGGTCACAAAATAAGATTTTCTTTCACTGTATTGTTTAAAGAAAGTGTCTAGGTACGCCCAAAATATATGGTCTACGCTCACCAAATTTAGGTGAGCCTACACAAGACGTAGTTTAAAATGACTAAATTCAATAAATCAATGAATTCAACTAAATTTAATACCATTGAATAGGCGTCAAGTGATTTCAGTGGAATTCGATGATATCTATGGAATTCAGTGGAATTCAATGAAATCAAGTAAAATTCAATGAAAAGTGAAAATCAATGGAATTGAATGGAAATCGATTCAATTTTATCAAATTCAATGGGATGAAATTGTAATAAATAAATTCCAATATAATACAATTCGATTAATTACAATTCAGTCAAGTTTAATGAAATCCTGCAAAAATGAATGGAATTCAATAGAATTGAGTGGAATTGAATGGAATCCATGGAATTAGATGGGACTTAATGGAATTGAGTGAGGTTCGATGGAATTGAATGGGATTTAGTGGAATGAAAAAAATGTCACGTAATACAATGAAATTTCATGCCACCCAGCGGAATTCCGTGCAATTTAGTAGAATTCTATGAAATTGAATGAAGCTTAACGAAATCTTGTAAGTTAAATGCAATTCAATGCAAGCCAATAAAATTCGATGGAATTGAGTACAAATACATGAAATACCTTGGATTGAATGCAATTAATTGTAATTTCACAGAATTTAATGGGATAAAATGGTAATCCATGAATTTCAATTGAATACAATGTGGTCAATTAAAATTCCAAAGAGTTAAATGAAATACTTTAAAAATCAATAGAATCAAGTGAAATTTGATGGAATTTAATGGAATTGAGTATAATTTCATGGATTTGGATGCAATATAAAGGAATTTTATAGAATTCAAAAAGTTTGATTGGAAAGAGTAATTTAGTCCCGAGAAAATGGTTCCAAAAAGATGCAAAAAGTTGAAATAAAATAATATAAAAAAATAAAAAATGTTTAACCAGCTGTGAAATTGTTACCATTGCAAAGTTTTTTATTTGAAAAATGAGATAAAAAGAACTCCTTTGTCACAATGCGTATTGAAATTTATCTGATTTTTCGTCCCAATAATATCAAATATCAATCTAACCTTGGTATACCCCACAATGATATTGGCTATTAATTTTTGTTAATTGTTTAAATAGAAATAAGCGAACACAATATTTGATAATTTTTGGTAAGAATATAACATTTGTTGAAATTGTTGATCAATATTGAGTAATTGAAATTTAAGCCATTATTTGAAACAGTACTGCTTCAATGCGACTCTAGTGGTTCGGCCTTGAAAAATCTCGACACGTGCATCGAGAGAATTGTGAAACAAAAAAGTTGAAATTCAACTAGAATAAAGAGACATTTCTATAGTTGAAGGTAAAATGCGAAAAAATCTTGGTTAATGTTATTCTGCAGACAATAAAATCAGCAACTTTTTATATGAATGAGGGACAATAACTCTCAATGGTGTTCAAAAGTATGGGGATGTCCACTTTTTAAATGGATGCTGCTGTTACTAGCTTTTTAGCTGAAAAAATAAGAACGGTTTTATTGTTTTACTTAAAAATTAATTAGAGGTTGAAAGAGTCTATTTTTTATTTATTTATTTACAACGATTTGCCACAATCTTTTTAATCACTGATTAGAGTGAAAAAGGCTTTCTACAAAGTTGTAAAAGTTTCCAAGAAAATTACGGTTTTACTTTATCCCCTGTGGCTTACTGACCCGTTAAAATTTTTTTCAGATCCCTTTATTTCTGTCTCATTAGAAACCATTCGAATATAACTACCTACGAGATATATTTAGCAACCCTGCGTTTATGAATGAACCACTATAAGGTATAAGGGATTATTGATTAATTCACGCGAGAGCAAAAGTGAATATGTAGAGAAAAAATTTAACTTATATATCTCCCTCGGGAAGGAATAAAAGCGCCTTCATTATTTTATAATTTATATTTCCAGTAAATGTTAATAAGCAATTAAAGTATTTTTTAAATATTTAATGAATATAAATTGTGCAAAGATTTTGTCACCAAATAGTATCGAATATCAAGACTAAAATTGGAACAAGGGACATATTTATTATAAATTTGTCTTGGATATTTTTTTCATGTAGCTTTTTTCCAGAGGAAAAAAAATTTTAAAATTATTAGACTTCCATGTTCCGTCTTGACGATCTCACAATAAACTCAACATAATGACCCCATTCTGAAGAATATCTTTTCAACCTACGCGTCTAGGATAACGTCTGAAATTATCCGTGGCAATCTTTCATGTAATACTGAAACATGATTGCTCTGGGGAAATCTTTTATACTTATGGGATGAAAAGACTTTCAACGCACGTGTTTTTTTTACACGAGGATGGATAATTTTAAGCAGTCATTTATCGAAACGTGCTTTTATAAGCACATAGAAGCAAAATATACTCTTTGAACTCTGAGAAAATATTAATTTTGTCAATGCAAACTAATTACTTTTGTTTTGTAACAATTACCTTTTAAATGTTTGTGGCTTAAACTTAAATAACTCTTTTGCTTAAAATTTCAACAACAAAGAAAACTTTTACAATTTTCAATAAAAATAGTTTGCAACATTTTGAGATGGTTATTAAAAACTAATTGTAAAATAGTTACTCAAAAAA
>CAKNWU010200395.1:0-19636 GCA_932072015.1 Andricus quercustozae | reverse complement strand
ACTTAAATGTTCCTTCAGGTGAAGGGATTGGTTTCCTCTCCTCATGGCTTTTGAATTCCTCCAGGTTCAACGAAAACTCTGCACAGTCTATTCTCTCTTGGGTTGGACTAACACTCGATGCCACTTGTATCTTCTCCTTGTCGACTGCCTGATTCCTTGACTTCTGATTGAAGCGGGTCCAACAACCAATCAGAAGCAACAGCAATTTAGTACGGCTGAGGTAACCCAATATTAGCATTGTAAGTAAACCTAATCCTGCATAAGATCCCTGTATCAGTAGATGCTGGGTTGTCTTATCCTGCCTTTGTTCATAAATTTCTACTACTGATTCCTTCATAGGTTGCAAGCCTGGTAGAGTTACTTGTGTTCTTTTTAAGTGACATCCAGGTACGATTTGAATTAGGCCCAGTCCATGAAGTTGAAGACGAAGAACGGACTGGTCGACACAATTTAACACTAGAAGGACGAGCGGTGTCCTCAGGACACCTTGCGTTTCAAAAACGCTGTGGTTCGGATTAGAGTAAAAATGTCGGTCTCTTCGACCCTGACTTTTTCTAAAGTTGGCTAAAATACACATTTCCGAAGTTTCACATCGATATCGATTTTTAAAACGGTGATATTGAATCAACTACCTAGAAGGATGGTGGTGTCCTCAGGACACCGGGCTGTTTTCGAGCGCAACTGGAGCGAACCGTGATTTGGACGACACCATAGCGCGTCATCGTGGATTGAAACCGGAAGAAATCGTTGCCCTCTTGAATGGTATCTCTGAGAACGAGTCCGACGCTGAGAGTTACGAAGACGTAAGTGATTCTGAGTTTGACGAAGACTACGTTCCTCGAGCAAACGCAAGCTCCGAGAGCAAATCATCAGACGACTCAGGTAAGTCACAATATTACTTTAGTGTTATCTTTGACAATCTCTGGAGTTGTTCTTCTCACGATCTTTAAGGATTACCATTTATTGTTCGGCTTTACACCGACGAGCGGGAGGTTAGTTTCACGCGCGTAGAACTGTTAGGGGCAGAGAAACTTTCGCCTCGTAAAGCACGTGAAAGAAAGGTTCCCAACTTATAAAATTCAGATATTCCAGCTGATTGAAACTGCCGGTAACTGTGCATGATTACCTTTGATGACCTATGTAACCGACAGTTTCCATCAGCTGAAGTACATGCTTTTTATAAGTTGGTAACCCTGCTTTCACGCACTCTCGGAGGCGAAAGTTTCTCTCTCACCAACAGTCCTACCCGCGTGAAACTAATCTTCCGCTCGTCGGTGTAAAGCCGACCATTGAAAAATATGAACTATGCAAAATCCTGTTTCTACCCCTGTCTGCCCCATTGCAGCTAGTACTCTTCAGGGCCCAGGTGTTTCTCGTGGCAGGGCCATTACTCGTCATGGCCGTCAGCATCGTCAGGCCCTTCCAGGAGAAGTCTGAAACGCAGCGGGGGTGACAGCTCAACCGAGACACCAAGTAGCAGCTCAACCAGGTTCGTATTGAGAGCAGCTGTGCAGGACCTGGAAACATGGCAAACGTAACCTTCAACTTAAAAACTTCTTTGTTCACAGGTTCAAATCATCAGATCCCTGCAGTCGCGCGTGGCAGAGGTATAAAACGACGTAGGGGCCTGCGTCAACCCTCTCCAGTTAATGATGCTACTCGTGATGACAGCAGCATTGCGAACGATCCTGCAGCTCCACCTGCACAACCAACCACCGGCCAGCAACATCGTGGTGAGACCTCGCCGACTGCTGTTGATGGGACGGAGTGGAAGGTATTATCTGTAGGGAAAGAACAGACTGGCCGGCTGCCGCAGCAAAATGTGTTGAGGCAAACTCCAGGACCAAGCCCTTACGCAAAAAGACACGTTTTTGATAACAGCCCAGTCAGTGCATGGAGACTTTTTATTGATAAAACTATTCTTGAACATATCAAAGCATGTACTGAAAAGAAGGCTCGTCACGAATTGCAAGAGGATGGTTGGACTATAACATTGGAGGAAATTGAAGCTTTTATTAGTATCTTTTATGCCCGAGGAATTATGGGAATGACTCAGTTTAGTATAAAGTCTCTTTGGTCGAAGTCCTGGGGTTTGCACATATGTGGTCAGATCATGAGACGTGACAGGTTCCTGGAGATCATGAAGCAACTTTTGATGGAGTTGTCTCGTCCATACGCCGCAAATCGTCACGCTTCAAACCCATCACCGGGTGACTCCAGCGATGACTCCGAAATTGATGTTGATTCTCCAAGAAAACTCAGATGTGCTGTTAAGAAAAACTGCAAAACAAATAAAGCTAAAGGCAAGTGCTGAAAATGTAAGAAGTGGCTGTGTGGCTCGTGTGTAGGAAACGAAATGTACAAGTGCATCCCTTGCACTGAGACTGCTTAGGATTGCGAAAATTTTGTAAATCGCATGTTAAATTTAAGCAAGTTCAATGATGCTTGGAAAAAATTTATTTTTTTTTGTTCACGTTACTTCAAAGTTTTACTGTTTTGACGTTCCTAAGGTTCATTTTCTGAAAATCTGACATTTACAGAAATTCATTACTTTGCATGTTTATTGTTCTTGACTCTTTACTTACTTTTATAGAGGACTGTACTTGCTAATTTTGATAAATACCTTGAAAAGAATGCACGCATGTCACGTTTCTTTTCTGATTTTGTTCTGTGTTCTTGCATACAAATAAATACCGCTAAAATGCACTTTTTTTTATTTTCTTCGTTCATGCATCCTTTTTTTTACCATGACTGTATCCACGCTATCACTAGTCATGTGACCAGAACTCCACACGCTGAACGAGAAGGTATCATTACCATGAGCGGAACCCCGAAATGCACATACTCCGTCACGATTTGGTTAATAAATGCTCCGGTGTCCTGAGGTAACCGACCGTCCTTCTAGGAGGGGTCCAGACCCCAGTCCTTCTCGTGTTAAATCTGCTGCTAGCTCGTTTGACAAAGAGTAGATCCAACCACTTCATGGTGGTTGGGCTTTCCAATAGGGTTGGCTTTGGAAAGAGATTTTAATATCGCATGACTTCAATGATGCCATTGTTGGCTCCAGTAGAAGTTGCGATTCACAAGTTTTATGGTACGAAACCTCGTAAATAGCGAACACGCCTGGGCAAAGGGTGTAGTCTTCCAGTTGTTTACATTGGACGTGTTCGACACGGGTCATTAACATGTAGGTTCGCTGCGTATTTTCTATTGCGATGTATGCAAATTCTGTCTTTATATATGCTCGTCCAGACCCGTTTCCCAGAACAGATTATTGTACAGGCAGTGGGTGCATCTCGTACATAGTATATTCTGCGTGCTCTAATAGTGGAATATCTAGTAGAACTTATAGTGTTCCGTGTTTTACAAATTATGGTTACCGTGGCAGTCTGGGCTAATTTCTCTATATCCACCCGTGGTCCAGGCACTGGAAAAGTTACCTTAGGTACGTGATCCTGACTGTCTTGAAATATGGGTTGAATTTGTTCCGCCGCCAAGAGTGAAGAATGTAGTTCTCCCCTCCTTGAAGGGTGGATGACATTCATAATTCGATTTGCAGAATGAATGTACTCATCTATCCTAGCTTCGAAGGCATGCAATCCTCTGGTTAAAGCAGATGTGAAATTGATAGCGTGGATCTCCTGTCGGTCTTCATTGACCTTTTGAATGATTCGAAATAGTTGGTTGCAAAACTGATCCTGTTGTTTTTCGTGTTCTCCAGCAACCTCGTGTTTATTTTCTAGTTGTGATTCTGAGAATCTAAGCATGGGGTTTGTTCTTCGTTTAATCATACCTGAAGGTAAATGGTCCGGTAGATTTTTACTGGTATGATACGACAGCACCTCAGTTTCTTCTTCAATGTCTCTTCGGAGTAGTTCTGCAGCATCGAATTTGGGTTGTATGTGGTAGTCCGCGATGATTTTGCTGCAGTCAATTTCGTGCATCGGTCTGCAGTATTTTGCCAAAATAGTTAGCCTTGTCTGCCATTCTGTCAGTGACTCATGAAGTTTAGCTACATTCAGAAAGGTATTGATGCTCCAATGAATGACTGCCCGATGCACTGGCCCTGAATGCTCGTAGAATATTCCAGTGCTTGTCTGGAGCCGAAGATTCTTGTAGGAGTGCTCTGCAGTGACATCGATGATGAAAGGGACGCAGAAGAAGGACAACAGAGTCAGGAGATATGAGTGTCCCTCTGTCATTGCCTCAATGTCATTCTCAAAATCGTTCTCTAGCTCTGCGGTCCCTAATTCTCTTCTGGTTAAATGCACTGTTCTGCATTTATCTAGTCCGAACTCCATGTGGATATAATTGGAAAACTGCTTTGTGAGAGCGATCACTTGCTGCAGTTTCAGGTCCAAACTGGCGTATATCTGCAGGTCATGCATGTATAGAAGATGGGTCACTTAATGACCATCCTCGTTATCATGTACTCGGAACCCATGAGACATGCTATTTAGTGTTCTGCTCAATGGGTTCAACGCTAAACAGAACCATAATGCACTGAAGGAATCTGCTAGGAATATACCCGTCGTAATGCGTATTGATCTAGTTATCCTTGATTTTCCATAATAAAAATACTTAATTCTTGTACCTTAAAGCGTCATCGCACGAGTTAGGAAGTCAATGATGCGTGGGCAAATTTTTGTATATTTTTAAGACTTCAAGCAAATAGTGATGTCGTACTGAAGGAAACGCTTGCTTATAGTCAATGTATGCCATGTGCAAGTTTCTTTGATGTTTACGAGCTTGCGTCATGGCAACAGCGTCTATGGTGACTAGATCTTTACTGCCACGCGAGTTCTTACAACATCCTTTTTGTTCTACTGTGAGGATGTCATTCTCGTCGCAGTGAGAATATACCTTATCTGCTATGATAGGTGTAAGACATTTATATATTGTTGGAAGACAGACTATCGGTCGAAAATCAAATGGATTTTGAGCATATACGTAGTACCCTGGAGCATAAAGCCTGACATCAGATCTGGTTGTTCGATGATCTTCTGAAAACAACGTGCCAACGCAGGATCCACACTAGTCAGGTACTTGTACCAGAAGTTGTGCACCATGTCCAGACCTGGAGCTTTCCAGTTGCTTGTCCTTTTCAAAACCGATTGAAACATCTAAAGCTGTGATGTTAGCCAGCTCCATTTCAGGGTTATTGCTAGCTCTTGACTTCTTTATTTAGAACCATGCAGAGTTTAAATTGCTTCTGTTCGTTTTCCCCCAAACACCCCACCAATAGTTAGTCATTTCTTCCAATTGAGGCACGTTGGTATCTTGCTAGTTGTTGTTTTGGTTTACACACATCTCACGGTAGAACCTTCTTTCATCTGCCTGAAAGGTTCGATTTTGTTTCCTTCTTACACTACTTTTCTTGTACAGACGCAGTCTAGCAGTAAGAATATCAAGTCTCTGCCGTTGGGCGTCTATGATCTCATCCAATATTGCTGGTGTTAATGTTTTGATGTAACGAGGGTGGGTGATTTTAGTAATGTGGTATATCAGCTTTCTGGTTCTATTTCCTTTTTTTATATTGAGAAAGTCGACCCAATTAGCACCTTACTTTGCTGACATCCATATCCCACCTAATCTTCCATGGTGGATCTCGCTTCTAACGGTTGCCACAGCTGCACAGTATACAAGAGTTTGCACCTCTAACGCATTATGACAAGTTGTAGGCTCCGGAAGCTACGATTATGGTTCCTTGGAGCAACCAATCCCGACGGTCTCTAGCCGCGGATGACCTTACGGGGCAGACGGGACAGTTGGAGATGAAGGTTTCACCTTCTGGATACTTTTTTAAAGCTACCAATCTTTATAGAATGTTATGAGAAACAGTGTTGACGAACCAGATGAAGTGATCCCAGAAGAACAGCCTTTTGCATCCGGTTTGCGATGGAATGAGCCTGACGCTGGCAAGCCGGAATCTTGTTGAGTTGACTAAGAAATGATGCTTTCATACCTCCAAGACAGCCGATTATGAGAACTACATGATGGACTTTGTACCCTTGGTACAGCCTGCTCAGCTCGAAAAGAAGTGCTTGATATTTCGCCCGTTTTTCTTCCTCCTTTGCCGTGATATTACCATCGGCTGGTGCCGAGAATTCAATCACGTAAATGATCTTGGTTTTCAGATCTTGGAGGACAATATCAGGCTTTGTATCACTGATACGTTGAGTGGTGGAGAATGAGAAATTCCAGTAGATATTACACTGATCATTCTCAACAACGGACTCGAGTTCCCCTTGGGCGTGTGGCAAGACGGGCAATATATCAACACCATAGAAGTGCCTAAGAGGGTAATATAACACCTTTAGAGCCGCATTGTGTCTCTCGATGTACCCGTAACGTGCATACTTTGAGCATCCACTGAGAACATGCCCATGTGTTTCTGGCTATTGCTTACACGCTCAGCATTTAGTATCGCCTACAGGTATATTCATTATGCGCTCGCGGTAAACTAAGGTGTCTATAACGCCGTCTTGAGAGGGAAAAAGAAATCCCTCAGTCTCCGAACTCAATCCAGCAGACTTGAGATACATGTTAGACATACCCCTCGAGAGCTCTTCTCTACGTATGAAGCCGTAGAATTTACCATGAAGGGGCTTGTCAACATGTTCTCTTAGTAGAAGCGTATGTTCTGCTTCCTGTAGACAACTTTTGAGCACCGAAGGTGGTAGTGATGCTAGGCCATGTGTAGTGTCGCTGGAATCAAATGGGAGGCCAAGCTCCTCTGCGGCCCTATCTGCGGCATGGTATAGATAGGCCGCAACATTGTTGGCTTCATGTTAATGTACGAGTCGAATAAGAGAATCTGCATTATTTAGAACTGAGCAGGCTGTAGACAGAACCGTTCTTCGATGAAGACACTCCAAGCTTAGCAAGCCTCTACCCCCTTTATCTCGAGGTAGGTATATTCGAGGTACGGAAGATCTAGGATGATGACTTCGATGGATTATCATCATCTTGCGTGTGCTTCGGTCAAGTTGCTTCAACTCATCGACGTTCCATTTTACTGCGTTAAATGTGTAGAGCAGTATAGGAGCGGCCAGAATATTGCTCGCCTGAATCTAATTCTTTCCAGATAATTCGGAAGCCCAAATTTTTCTGAGAATTTAACGATACCTTTTTACAAGGGCCGTTTTCAAAACACGCGCATCTTGGATTTCCGCTTGCGGTTTTTCGAGATATGTATATGTTTCTCCATTACCAAGATGTTGAATGGTATTTCCGCCTATGAGTTGAACATCCCGATCGTCACTCGATCATGTAGTTTCTAGTCGTCCTTGCATTAGGTGGACGCAAGCACACTTGTCCAGTCCAAAGCTCGTGCCAATCGCTTCAGGGTAACTATTCACCGCCTCCATAAGGATGTTGAAATCCTCTTTCGAGGAAGCAAAGAGTTTAAGGTCGTTCATATATAAAAGGTGGTTGACCTTATATTCTCTTCTGTTCGGCGGGCCACATAGGTATCCAGAGCTTTTGCCTCGAAGGACAATAGATAGAGCCAAGGGGGAGATGCAGAAAAGTATCGGACTTAGAGAGTCTCCTTGAAAGACCCCTCTCTTATATGTGATGTAGCCATTTCACTATTCTTCGATGCACCTCCAGGCAGTCAAGGAGCTCAATAATTAGCACATGGTTGGTGTAATCGAATGCCTTACGGTAGTCAATCCAAGCCATGGACAGATTGCGTCGATACCTGATCGATACTTGGGTAATACACCTGTCTATTAACAGGTTCTCCCTGCAACCTGCCAGCCCTATCTTGCATCTACGTTGTTGAATTCTTGCACTCCATACCGGCTCGATAGATGTTAATATCCTCTCTTTGAGGATGCCAGTGAATAGCTTGTAGCTGGTGTTTAAAGAAGCTATGGAATGAACAAGCTATGGAATGACCAAAAGCTTGTCGACGTGTCCGAGAAATCTTATGCAGATACATAACGGAATCAAAAGCTATCTTATAATGGCTAGGGGCGGAGATCATAAGAAAAATCAAGGAAACGTTTAAGGAGTTTCCCAAGTTTTATTAATTAAAAATATAGTATTATTGGCTGATGAATTAGAAATACCTTTAAGGAATTGATTTCTTATGAGTGTTGTGAATGATTTGATGTATGGTAATTTGCTTAGTGCTAATGATCAATAAGAAATGTCTCTTAGGTGATATTTTCAATTGATAATATCGTTACTAGGTAATGAGGAATCTAATCACCCAACATCCTTCACAATCATGCAGAGTGACACCCATAGGCGCGGTCAAGGATCACATTATGATTTTCCGTGAAGCCCACTATGGTATAAGTCCCAACAGCCCTTCTATCAAATTTATCTTTGTGGACATCTTTGAAAACAATTACTCTATCACCAATAGCGGCATTCAAAGGCCGTGCTGTTTTATCATAACACAATTTTGAACGTTATTTAGCCTGGATCAAATTCTTTGCGGCAATCCTTTGAATTTCATTTAGTCGAATGATCAAATCCCGAAGATAAGAACCGTATGTTTCTAATTTATCTACAGGTGGGAATGAGCTAGGTATTCGTGCTATTCGCCCGTAAACTAATTCAAACGGTGTAAAATTGGTATATTCATGAACTGACGTGTTATATGCAAACATCGTAAAAGGCAACAATCGATCCCAATCATCAAAGCCCTCTGCATAGTGTTTTATATAATCGATGAGTACGATGTGACTACGCTAAAGTGAACCGTTAGTCTGGGGCCGGTATCCGGAAGTAGTTAATTGCTTAACCCCGAATATCTTTTCCAGTTTCCGCATAGGTTTACTTATGAAGCTTCTTCCTTGATCCGTAAGGATACAACGAGGAGCCCCGTACTGAGCAAATAGGTGCTGTGCGACAGCATGAGCAATTGTTGTAGTTGTTAAGTTTGGTATGGGCACTGCAATGCATAATTTTGAAAAGTTATCTTGCAGGGTGTGTAGGTGCCGATTACCACTGGGGGTGGTCGACAACTTGCCTACAGTGTCTAGGGAGACCTTATCGAACACTCCCAATGGAGTGTCGGTTATCACCATATGTTCGCGAGTGCGCGTCCGTACCAGTTTGTTCTCTAGGTAGCTTTTACAGTTTCTGATATAATCGTTTACTTCATTTCGTAAATTTGGGCAGGTATATCTTTCGCGTATCCATCGGTATGTGTTTTTTACACCTTTATGTCCCCCAAGTATGTTATCATGATTTTCGGATATAATTTGAAGACGACTCTCCACTGGTGGAACCTCTAATTTTCCATGAAATATTGTTATAACAGGTGGGCCATCTCGAAATATGCCCGATAACAACTCCGCCATCCTATTCTGTGGTAATGCACCCAACAGGTCGCCCGAGTTAGCAATCCGACACGTTCTCCGCTGGTCGCGTTATAGTGTTTTTTTAGATTCATTAATCCCGACTGGACTTCTTCCCAGTTACTATAATCGAAATGATTCTGTTTGACAACTATTAAATATACCCTGTATTTCCCTGAAGAGGTGACTAAAATTTGGCCCCTTTTTGGTCTTTTCCCCATAAGTCTTGAGGATTTATGTAATCTGTTGCAATTAATAATTTAAAAATGGCATTAACGGGCTCATAATCTTCCGAAATAAAGTGTGCATAATTATCGCGGCGGTAAGTTAGTGGTTCAGTCAATTCGTGAAGGATAGAGGCGGGTGTAATTTTTTATTCTTCTTCTTTTGAAGGTTTATTCTTCTTTAATACTTTATTTGCTTCTTCTTCTGAAGTACTGGAGACGGGATCGAGATACGGTATCTCCACATTAATTGGTGATCGTGCCAGTACACTTTCTTGACTTTTCTGATCTTCACGAGGCACAGCTGATTATGGAGAAGACTCCTGCATCATCCTAAGGGAAATTGGATTCTTAATGGAATCATTATCTCCGTCGGCTGACAAGGTAGCCTTTGGAGTTTTTGATGGAGCCGGTATTAATCATGCGAAAGGTGTGGGTACCATTGTTGGTGTTTGGAACAAGGAGCCTCGCGAGGGCTGCTGATCGAGTATGGGCGAATCCATAACTTCTGGTGTTTCGTTGAAGCGTAAGGTCCTCTTTCGATGTTCTCCTTCTACAGGAAGACGTTCGGTTTGTTGTTCGGTTTCCAAAACTGACTCCTCGTTATTTGTTTGATTCAAATATATCTAGGAATGACTAAAAATTTATTTAATCGATCCGGCAAGGGGTCATCTGTTCCCACGCAAGGATCCATATTCTTTTTATAAAGTAGCAATTCCTAGTCTTCTATTCCCTCAGAAACTGCAGTAATATTTAATTGAATGGGTTCCTCGGGATTTGCTTGATTTAAACATTCATGATCCCAAATGTAGGATTTGTGTTCTGTGATTGATTTATCAAATTTGGCTACAGATTTTTGGATTGCCTTTTTCAGATTATGCGCGTCTGTCCTCTCTGCTGAGTGACCGTAAACGATCGGCACGCTATTTTCTTCATCAGGACTATCACTGTCCTCGCTAGTGGTACAGTTCAGAGTAAGATCCACTACGACGTCATGATACGTTTCAGGTCCTCAGAGGTATCCTTGTGAAAAGTACCGTCCTCTGGGCAAGTCGAAACAGTTGGTTTATTTTGGGTAATCCCAGTTCTGGCGAGTTGGTCTGCATCTTCGTTTCCTTCGACTCCCTGATGTCCAGGAACATGATTCCATGTTATTTCCATGGGAGTTAAAGCTTTTCGTAGTTCTTCAAATTCTATTTTATTGACTACTGGCTTTCCATCGGCGGTCTTCCACCCATTGGTTTCCCAAGTAGGCATCCATTTAGTACAACTATAAATGAGGAACTTGGAATCTGTAAATATCGTCAATTTAGTTATGCCTTTTTCAACGGCTTTCTTAGCTGCAGCTGTTGCAGCCTATATTTCTGCAGAGCTATTAGTTTGACGCCCTTGTGCAGGTTTCGAGATATTCCAGGGATGATCAGGGCCAAACCATACCCCGATGCCGGGAACCATGGATTTGGTAAATACGGTGGCGCACTTTTAACAGTAAGTTCTTTTGAAGGAGTTACAAGAGTAGGTTTTAGACTGGGGAATACGCTATAGTCCTTTCTATAAACAACGTGACCGTTGTTTTATTCTAGTTGCTATAGAGCTTTTGTCAAAAACAGGCTCCTTGTAATGCGCAGGAGGCCGGTATGCTTCGTCCAAATCATCAGTGGTGGAAATTCCAGATAATCTCTTCCTTTGGCCCGTAACCTTTACGGCTTGTGTCACAGGTTGTTCTTGTGAAACTAGCGCGGTTGTCAATGGTGTAAGGGCGGCCTTTCCTACCGAAAGTTTTCCTTTGGTTTTATGCGAGGCGGTTCCTTTTGCAGAAGGATTAGGCTTTTGACAATGTCAATGGGTTTTGATTTAAGTGGCAGCGTCCGATGTATCGTTAAAACAGAATGTGACTCTTGGCTCAGCCTAATTTCTTCGTTGTTTTTAGTGGATGGAATAGCGGGTTGTTCGGAAACATCGGTCTGTTGATGTTCGTTCTCATGTTGAATCTCGTGAGGGTTATGTTTTGGTAATCCTATGGGTCTTCCGCACAGGGCTTCTACTCCGCGGTTTAATTTTCCCTTTTTGTATTCGAATGTTAATTGATAATCTTTAAGCCTATATCTCCAGCGAATGAGTCTGGGTCCAGGGTTATCTGCGTAGGTAATCCAGTGGACCGGCTCGTGATCGCAGGCCAGAATAAATTTCCTGCCATAGAGATAAGGGCGGAAGTTGTTGATAGGATATTGTTCGGCAATATATTCTTTTTCTGTTGTGTCATAACGCTGTTCTATATTTGTCAAATATTTTTGAATAGTAGGCAATGGGCATATCCATATTGTCGGTTTCTTGTGTAAGCACAGCTCCTACAGCATAGGCAGATGCATCCGTAGTTAGTTAAAAAGTTTTGGAAAAATCCGGATATTTCAAAATAGGTTCATGACATAAAGCATTACGTAATTTTACAAAGCTTTTTTCCTGTTATGGTCCCCAAGCAAACTTGGACTCCTTTTTTAACATGTCGGTTCAGGTTTTCGGAGTATATAACGATGTCATCTAAGGAAACAAAAGCCTCCGTTCCTAGCATTCCTTTGAGGACCGTATCCATTAATCCCTGGAATGTAGCGGGGGCGTTCTTTATACCCATAGGCAACCGTCTACACTCAAAATGACCCCTTGGAGTTCAAAAAGCGTTTTTGCCCTATCATTAGGATGGGTTTCAACCTGATGCTAACCACTTGCAAGATCGATTACAGAGAAGCATTGGGCTTTGCCCAGCCTGTCTAGTATATCACTAATGTTCGGTAATGTATATGCATCGCCTACCACTTTCTTATTTAAAGCCCTATAGTCGATTACCACACGATACTTCCGTTCTCCTGAAGCGTCAAGCTTTTTCGGAATAGTCATCGCGGGTGATCTATATGGTGATTTTGACGGAACAAGTATTCCACTTTTAAGTTGTTTATTAATCTGTAAAGCCACTTGTTCTTGTGCTTCCGGCGCCTGATGATATTGCTTCTTCGAGATGAAAATATCATCAGTCGTCGGAATTCTGTGCTGAACCTTATACGCTAAGCATTTCCCCATTAAGATGGAATATGTCCGGGAAGTCCCTAGCCCAAGCAAAAACTAACTTCTTTTCAAGATAATTTAAATGAGCTACGTGTAAGCTACTAATTACTTTTTCTGTTCGGTCCACATAATCATTGAGTATGAGTAGCATATACCATCGTTGTTTTTCACGATTCCTTCCCCTATGTAAATTTCTTCCGGTGCTTCTACGCGGGGGAGATATCCCTCCGATAAGTGTCTAAATGACAACTGCGCTGTTCCTGACGAAGGTATGCGCGGCCGATTATTCCGTCGGCAGAGAGAGGAAAATCGTTGGCCACAACATGAAATTCCACGGAGTCGTCCAGTTATACCTGAGATGTGAATCAATTCGTCCTCACTGTTAGATGACCCTGCAATGCCTGGAGCTTAATCAAATTTACGTGTGAACCCGGATCTACCAACAGGAAAGCCCTGCCTTCACGGAACTCACATGCGGTTAGTTGAATGACGGGAGAGTCTTCATTTTGGTATCCTCTTCTGTAAACTCGTTTTGATTTTCCAAAAATGTTACTTTCTTGGGACGCTCTTTCAATATTGGGCTCGTTGATGGGTCCTGAGAACGAGCCTGCGAGTAGTTTAAAGGGGTAGGCTTAGGTGACATCGATCTTGACCCATGTTGTGGACTGGGTGGATGCCAAGAAGCATTATTGGTTGTATTATTCATTGCAGTGGGATACTGTACGAAGAAAGGATACCCGAAGTTGAGAGGATACATTGAAGGATACTGAAATTGTGGTGGATATGGATGAGGGTACAGAGAAGGTAGATTAGGAAGAGGTGGTTAAAATGGAGGAAAGTACTGCACGTTAGGCAATTGTGTTCCTATTGTTGCTTTCTCGGATTTTTCAAATTTGTCAACGTCTTCCAGGTGCTTAGCATACAGGCTAGGTGATCTGCCCCTTTCGGGAGTTCGATCCTGTCGTGTAACGTGATAGGTTAAGGCCGAAGCCACCCTAGCCTTTTCAGCCTATTTCTGTCGTTCCTCCACATGAATAGCATGTTCATAAGCTTCATTAATATCCCGAGGGTTTCTTGTATCTACAAACGTTGACATTTCGTCCGAGAATCCACGGATAAAAGCATCAAGAGCGCAGTCCGTGACTGGCTTCATCATGGTAGCCGTCTTATCACTCTATTCAGTATATTTTTCTTCCAAATGAATGCTTTGCTCCACTAAGAAGCCCCGAGGTTCTATCATAATAATCACTGACACTCTCAGTCTGTTTCATACGCAAATTTACAATGGCATCAAAGTACCATTGGTACTTCTTAGTGGGAGCAAAGCGCTTTTTTAAATGGGTAACCAGCTCTTGTAATATCCTGAATTCTTTGTCGCGAACACTTTCGCGCGCTATTCCCTTTAATTTACTGAGAACGATTTTGAGAAACGATGGTTCCGTCGATTCCGTAACGTACACTGCCCCATTCGCGACATCCTGTCAAAATTCTTTTAGTACGGGCGTTCTTCCGTCGAACGTGGGGATGCTCATGCCCTCAAGGGCCGTAGCCATGGCAGCACTCACGTCCATTATGGGTGTTGTTTGATCTGAAGGGGCCGGAATGTTAGGAGATACTCCTAAGATCGATTGTTGCCTTTCGGATAGTTCTTGACTTTTATTCTGCGACTTATCTTCTATGTTATCATGCGGCATATCGCTAATTTTTTTGGAAAAATTTCGTTTTAATAGTTGTAAAACAAAATTTTAATCATCTTCGGGGTTAATTTACAAAAGTCGAGTATCCAGCTCAAGAGCGCTCACAATGAAAGACAATCAGATAAGGGCTGAAACTGGATTAAAAATTCAATTGAGAATTGGGTTCAATTCAGCTTCGAATATAATTTGTTTTTAGTAAAAGTTAATTACTATCACCTCCTATCTTTAAATGATTTATTTGGATCTATTTCATCGCAATCGGATCCATCGAGCAAATAAACAAGGGTTGTATGAATTCATTAAAGGTGGATTCACCGCCCGGAATATAGGTTACCGAAAAGATGTAAATTGGCTTTAATTTTTGAGTGTAATCCCGAACAAGACATCTATTTTCGTCATTCAATGGAAATATAATAATGTTAAAGTCACATACCTTGAATCACAACTAAAAAAAAAAAAAAAAAAAAAAAAAAAAAAAAAAAAAAAAAAAAAACGTCAAGCCTTTGGTCAATCAAATCAAGAGATGAGCTAGGTCCTTACACTATTGACGGTAGTAACGGCCTATTAATGCTCGTTTCAACGCGTTACTCCTGGTCTCTGTCTCTCTCACAGTGTGTCATTCACAATCACTCATCAAATCATTGATAAAGCAATTCTACTTTTGCAAATGGCAAAAAAAAAAGAAATAATTAATATCTATTCGATTCAATAATCTATTATTTGTCCAAAAGCAAAAACGCTAGATTCTAAATATAATATTGATTAAAACAGGATATGACGTAGATAACTGATTGAACGATGCTCCGATGTGTATCGTTCAACGATCCGCTGTACAGTGACTGAACTTTCGCAAAGCCGTCGATGTCATCTAAAAAAAAGGGGGGGGAGGTTAGTCATAATTGAGAGGGGCGATAGCCGTCAGAGTTGCTGTTCCGTTTACAAATCCAACCTAGAGATCTCCTCAAAGATTTCGTCCTCGATCTCCGAGGGCTTTCTACCCTCGTCGATAATATCGGCATCGGACTCAATGGTGTTTACATCGTCATTGGATTCGATAACGATTAATTCTGGGGTTCAATCCGTTTCTATGGAAGTGCTAGTTGTTAAATTATCCGTTTGATAGACGGCCCGCGAAACATCGTCCAGCGAAGTGTTGAATAATGATTGAAATTCTTCTGGACTTTTAATTTCATTGAATGTATACTCCTTTCTAGTGGGAGGGGGATCTGTGAATCGGAAATTTACAGGGATGTTTACTGCCTCGCCGGAAGGGAGAACTACATTTTTTAGTTCATGAACGAGGATTTTAGTAGGCAAGAACGTTTCGGCAGCTTCCCGTAGCTGCATATCTTTCTGACGTTTTCGAGCTTTCCTACCTCGGTATAGGTGACGAGTGCGTTTTGGTGGATCTAACGACATATTTTCAATTTGACTCCGTTCAGATAATCGCCTTTACGCGTTGTTACCTGGACCTTAGAAAAGGTTTCGACTGCCAGTAAGCGCGTCTAACCTTTTTGCAGTTCGGATTAAAAATTCCAGTCAAAAGTACTAATTAAAAATTCTTGAACGTCTTTTGGAATATTATTAAAAATATCTCTCTTGGTTCAAATTGTTAATCCGAATACATTCAAGACATCGCCTTTACGCGTTGTCCCTTGAATCTTAGAAGAGGTGTCGACTGCCGGGGAGCGCTTCTAGCCTTTTTTCAGTCAAACTAAACTTTCAGCAAAGAATACTAGTAAAGAATTTTGAAATTTTAAAATTTTTCAAAAATTTTACAAATGCCACATTATTCAAATCAAACTAAATGTGAAATTTTTGTTGTCAAATAATATTCTACATTTGAGAGCTCCACACAGAACTTTTAGAAGTCTGTGGGCAATCGCGGATTGCCTGTGAAAATCACAAACATAGGAAATACACCCGGAGGTATTTCAGACAATCACCTGAGATCGCTCCCAGATGTTTTTTATTATTTTGTGGGATTCGCTTTTGATCACAGCGTCCTAGAAGCAACTCCGGTGTCCGCCCTAGAAAATTATTGAAAACTGGGCTAGGGTCGGTAATTCATATTCAACAGAATGCTATATGGTGCCAAACAAGGTTGCACAACAAATCTTGAATTTATTTTACATGCTGGTCACTAACAAAAGAAACAAGAGTATATGGAAAGTATTGACAATTAAACTACCCTTATAACCTACCATCTAATCCCCGAGCGTAGCAGATTGACGGGCCGAATTCAATGTTTTCGTTAATCTAAACGCTTAAAGCGTATGCAAAATTTCACTAACGTTGTTTTTGTTATTGTGATCGGGACGCATTACCAGACAGAAAGAGAGAGAGAGATCGTCAAATTAAATATTAGTTAATGAACTCTTGACCTCTTTTCCTTTGCTAGGGTAAATTAATCCTTATTTGTTACACTCCTCACCATTCACTACTCACACGCGTCGCGCAGTCGCCCCGAAGGTTCACTTGAACGAAAACTGACGTATGTCGAGATTTTTCATAGCTCGTCGATCAGTTTCCTTTCAATATTTGATCGACTGCTACTTCGCATCAAATCACCCCGGTTCCACACATGTCGACTTCCGAACAGGCGCGATTTGATGGCAAGTAATTCGTGCACTTTTCGCGGTCACGATTCACTTTCGAATCCTCGGTTTGAAATGCCGAACATTTCACGCATCCCGTTTGCGCTTGGCCGGTTGTTATCGCGGTTTGCGTTTGTACACTTCACCCCCCCCCCCCCTCCCACACACACAGCACGCCTTTTTTCGGTAAACTAAACCTTCCGGGCGACTGCGCGACGCGAACGGGTTGGGAAATACGGATGGAGCGGGGAAATGATTAAAACAATTTCCCTTTTATTCCCATCTTACCAATCTTGCCGGTCAAGGTGTCAACGAAGAATGCTATCGAGACTTGACTGCGATTATCCTCTTTGAATTGTGTGTAGGGATTTTTGCAATTCTGAAATTTTTAGACCTGCTGACTGTTGTGGAAACGACGGCAGGATGTGGCGTGACTTCAAAAATGCTGATGATGATAAGATGCATCGACTAAGCAATCCTGCAGGCCACGTGCAAAAATGTCAATTTGAGGTGAAACTTTTAATTTAGCTTATTGAAATTATTATCCCCATGATCGACAGCAACAGTCAAACCCTTCCACAAAATGCTTGCTTTATTGCAGATTTTAATTTTAAATAGAGTATACGTTTGTAGAATTTAGAAAACTATTTACTAGAATTGTTGATTAGCAATTGCAAACAATTAGTGCCTGCACCCATATTGCTTATTGATTTCAAAAGTCGATAATCAATAAAGGGCAGTTCTATAACTATAGAAATTTTGATAAATTTTATAGTCAGGTCAAGTATCAATTGATTTTAACGTAACTATCTTCCCTTATAATGGTACTGACATGGATTGCTATCGATCACCGAAATCTTCATCTTGTCTGATCGTTCCCAAAATTTATAGATAGATGCTTCGAAAATTATTAACGCTTTTATGTTAATCAACTTTTAGTTTTTATTAATAATTATAATTTTATTAAACATTTTGAAGTCAGGCAGGGACTCAGTCGTGTCAGGAGAGCATGAATATAAAAGAAGTAGCACGTGATATTATAATTATCGCTGGCTCTAGGCTAGTGGCTAAGGGGGGTGGGGGCAGAAGGAAGATAGCGAGGATACTTAAGAAATTTTACCCCACATATAGAACATGCTCATATTGAGGTAAATCTAATGCGATTTTTCCACAAAGAAAGTAGTCCATATTTATATATCCATGGATATCCCTTGTTGTCCCACGTTGCCGGCTTTCGACTCTAAAACTTACTTTGTGGCCGGTATTTATATTTAAACACGCACACAAACACACATATATCAATATGTGTGTATATATATATATATATATGTATATAGCGTGTCCCAGTACTCAAAAAACAATTTTGTATTTTTGAATTCTAACCAAAAAAATGGCGTCGATAATAATTATAAAAAATGTTGCTAAAGTTCATAATTAATGTGTAAATAACAATAGAAGATCGACCAATCGAAAAGCAAACGAAGGGGATATTATACGAACTGAACTTGTTAACGCACACAATCTTGACGATGGCACATGAATTGCCGACCGTCTAACGCGTGCTTCTGATTGGTTAATCTTCAATTGTTAATTACTCGTTAATTATTAACTGTAGCTAAATTTTTTAGAATTATTTTCGACGTCATTTTTTTGTTAGAATTCAAAAATATAAAAATGTTATTTTAGTAATGGGACGCCCTGTATGTATATAATTAAAAAATTAGGTTAAACAACTACCGCAGGGTCTCACTGGGAGCAACTGCCATCTAAAAAATGGCACCGGCTCCCAGCAGGACCGCGGTAAATCACACTCATGGCCACGTCTCACAAACGTAAGATGGGTGGTCACAGGACACGATGAAATCACAATGACAGGCCGGCGAGAACCTCGTGTGTTTTGAGTACACGAAGCGACCCAAGGATGACAGCTTTCTGCATCCATTTCGCAAGTGCCTTCACATATTATTGGCACGCGGGTATGGCTTTAAGGTTACGAACTAGTGATAGTTTCGCACCTCCGAGAGCACCTATCACAAGGACAATTACTTGAACCGAATATTTTAGGTACAGCTTTTGCAGCTCCCTTTTAAGGTCTTGATACCTCTCCTCCTTTTCTTTCTTCTTGCAGAGATGTTGTATTCGGACGGTGCCGAGAATTCGATCGCGAATATAGTTCGTTTCTCGAAGTCTTGGAGAACAATGTAAGGCCTCGAGTGTGCAACGGAGACTGCTGTCCGAAAATCGTAGTTCCAGAAAATTTGGCACTTCTCATTTCGGACAATTGACTCTATTTCTCTTGGAGCGTTCGGCAGGGCAGGGTCGCGGCCAACACCGTAAGAGCGACAAAGATGGTAATAAAGGACTCTTAGGGCCGCATTATGTCTGTAGATGTACGTCGTTCCTGCGTGGCTGGGGCAGCCCGATAGTATGTGTTCCAGGTACTCAGCGTGTGCATGACACGCTCTGCACCTATCGCTGGGAACTTCTTGACATAAAATGCGGTCACGGTATGCTAAGGTGGAAATGACACCGTCCTGGCATGCGAAAATGAAACCCTCTGTACCTGAATTAAGCCCTGATGATCTGAGGAAAGCAAAAGTTTGCTCCTTCGACAAGGACTGTTTTTCTACATTTCTGTGAAAAATTCCGTGCAGTTTCTTGTCTAGCAGCTCTTGATGGAATTTTTGAACTTCAGCTTTCTTAACTTCGGCTTTCAGAAGTGAAGCATCTAGATGGAGTAA
>CAKNWU010200383.1:0-10378 GCA_932072015.1 Andricus quercustozae | reverse complement strand
ATATCTTGCATAGTTTGACCGCAAAATGGAATTTTTGGTTTTTCATTACTTTCTTGTGCTATCAAAATTTGAATTTTTGATTTTTCACAAAATTCTAAAAGTTGTTATGACAATATTGTAGGGTGCTCAAAAAGCAACGATTTTTGCCTCTTGACTTTTTTACATATCGTGCGTTTTTTGGCTTAAAATGTTCATTTTAGTTTGTTTTTGGGAATTTTGTAAATGCTAAACTTTGGTAATTTTTCTTCTATCGAAAAAAGTAATTAGTATATTTTGTTCTCCATTTTGAGTCATATTATTATCCATTCATAAAATTTTTAAATAATAAAAAAAAGTGTTCTGAAAAATTTTCAAAATGTGCTCACATTTTGAATTTTGATCCAAAATGACTGGCTAACGAACTTGGCCTTCATTTTAGGACACTTAAAGAGTGTTCCAAAGCCCAATCCAATCTGTCAATTCTTTCGAAAGTTATGGTGCTAACAAACTAAAAATCTACATACCCACATACATACAGACATACAGACATACATACAGACAGACACATTCGTAAAATTCAGGGGGTCTCAAAACGTGGACATTTGACAAACTCGTGGGGGGCGGGCGGCCAAATTTTACACAAATCTAATACCTTCTCTGATGAGAATGTAAAAAATTTTACCAGTCCAGTCACATTTCAAGTATTTGTATCTGTAGGGATGGACACTGTAGGGAGGGTAAAAGCTGACTACTTAATTACAAAAAAGGTATACCTAACTGTAATTTTTTTGTACTTATTCTGTATGGACTAATAAAGTAGACCACCATATGTGCTGTAATCCCCTTAGTAGGTCAAAAATGTTATAGGAACATCGAATAAACATCGAGGGACATACAAATTGAAATTTATTTGAAAATCGCCCATATATTGAACGTATGACCAAAATAATTTGTCTTAGTCTATCTAAATGAGATAAGTCTTCATGATAAAAAAATCAATTTATGAAGCGAGTGATAAGTAATCATCCAGAAGGAATCCACTGGCAAATGTAACTTCTATTTTTATACCTTAATGGCTTAATTCCATGACACTGTACCCACTCGCCTCTCTCCATCACCTGCTATTCCTGCATATACCATTATATCACTGCCCCCCTTCCCTATATTCAACACTTCTCCTCATAAACCCTTCCGCCTCTCCATCATCCCTCTCTTTCCCTAGGCTAAAAACCATTTCCTCCTAACACTTCTCAATTCACTATATAGCTGAATATCAGAGGAACAACAGAAACGTGAGAGGTGAGATGCCATAGATAAGAAGCCTGGGATCAAGTGCCTGAGGTGAGATTTCAAGGTGAGATGTATAAGGATATAAGAGCGAATCTGAACTTTGGTATGAGGGTTTCCCCTTCGTCTATACGACGATAAAAAATGATTAGCTGTGCCTTGTATAGTACACCTATGAAATTATTCATTTTTAAATCTATCTTCGTTGAATTATTGTTCAATTTTAAATTGTTGTTTTTTTCAATCTAAAATTAAAAGTTTCCAACTTTGAAGACTTTGCATTTAAACATTTTGAACATTGCTGAATTACTACACTTCTGATTTATGTACTATTTTCAAGCTGGGCATTTGGTATGGATTCGAGCTTGTTTAATATATCGAAAATGTTCATTCACTTCATGGTATCTCCTAGGAATGAACGTGTCACGTCTAAAGGACTAATTAGCACAGCTTAATTACAGCTGTTGTTTCTTGAACGCTACAATGATGACGAGTAAGGTAATGTGACCTTAATTTATTAATATCTTATGCACATCTGCATGTAAAAATCTGTGTTGTAGAATAAGCTTATAATTGTATTCTTTCGTAATGTTCGTGTAACTAATTGCAACGTATACATTTTTAGCGACTTTTCCACTATTTTAAGAAAGACTTTCAATTTTGTAGCCAGAAAGGGTCGATCCGAAATGTATGAATAATGAAGCTAACGAATTGAACATATTTTGAAATAAATGAAAAACAAGGCCATTCCAATTTATTTCAACATGAATTATGCCACAAAAATCATTCACCTGAATTTCATAGAATTGAGCAACATTTGAGATGAGTCAAATTAAATGTTGAAATTTTGTTCGAAATTGTAAATTTGCTTCTTCGAATTTTGAAATTGTGGGGCTAGATCGCCAACGCTTGGATTGAAATAATTGTTAGCGAAAAGCATGTACTGACAACAGATAGTCGATACAGACGTGGCGCAAGCAGATAATCTATCTTGGCGTAAATGCATGATGGCCTACGTTCCACAAATGCGTCCATATCTGGCTGTGCTTCAAAGCCTTGTACTAGGGTGGTTTGGTTTACTGCCTCAGGGGAGACGTAGCTCACTATTATGTCCGATCGACTATAGCGTAGGTGCGATACACGGCCGCGATTAAGTGCTGCAACCTAAGTTCATCCTAATAGCGCCCCCAGCAGTGCCAAGTCATCACAACAGACTATAGACTAAGCAGGTTACCCAGAACGTTCAAATTAAGTGGTTCCTGAATGCACAGTAAGTGAATATTATCTCAAAAGTGCTGCAGAAACTTTTTTGATAAACTTCGCGTCCCTATTGTTTCATTTTTCTTAACAGGGTTTATATAATATTGCAATAACATTTCTCATGTAAAAAACTTAATTGTAGCTGTTTTTTCTGCTGTTAAAAGGTTACTACATTTTAGTCTTGAACAAGTAGTAAGATCAGTTAGCAAAGCGGATTTCGATGAACGTAGTTCAATATTAAATAAATAAATAAAAAATGTTAAATACATAATCAATATTCTTACTACTTTATTCAAGGACTGTCTCTGTCTTTCTCATGCCTCCTCTCATTTCCTACCCTTTCATGTACCCACCGTCAATCCTACAACCTCTTCCCTTCTACCCCATTCACCCTTTCCCATTTCATGCCCTCACTGTCCCTATTTCCCTCTGCCTTATAGAAGCCGCCTCCTTTAACCAATCCTTATTATGTCTATACACCATCACTATATTTGACGCCGCACGAGAAAAGGGTCCTTGAGTAGTCTAGCAAATTTTACAGTACAAGCAATTAAAGTTTAGCCTGCATCATTACCGTAAGTGAAAGGTGCGCTCTTTCATTGCTCAGAGTGACTCAGGTTTTGGAGATAGATCAATTCTGACTTTTCCACGAGAAAGAGCAGGTAAAAAACTATCTTTATAGTATTTTAACTGCTTTCATATTTCCCGATTTCATATTTCCATATGGAATCAGGCAGTCTGATCCTGGTGATGTCACGGAATTTTTTGGGGCTGAAATTTATTGTTTTCCCAGGTAGAATATGAGGTACGTATTTTTTGTTTTAGATTTTTTTCTATTTTTATTGTTATATGATGAAGATATCCTGTGAGTTTCGTCCTCGCTAAACTATTCCTTCTTATACAAAAACTTATTTTTTGTGAATTAACTTTTTTTTAATATGATGTATAACTATGAAGTTAATGAAAAATGTTATTGTTTATGTCTTAATGAATCTAAAATCAAATGTGTACAGATTACGTATAGTTTTAAAATTCATAAATATCAGATCCTTTACAATTTAATTTAGAAAATTGATGTAATTATGATTTTTGCTGTTCTGTTTTGATTTATTTTAATCCTCACTTCATTAGTTTCACGCGTTCTATTGGTTCCGATTTTTTTGCTTCATCTCCTTCGAGTACACTGTTACTTCTTTCTATGGATGTCTGGAGGTATTTGCGATGTATACTTTCCTGTCGTTGTTTTATCCAACTTCTACTTTCCACGCATGGGCTTTTTAAATGCCAGTAATTCCTGGAACTTTTTCCCACACTTTTTCCTTTCCTTCTCGAAAACTGGCAACTTCCTCTGGTGAAAGCAGTATTAGAATAATGGTGCTGGTATACTTCTTCACTTCTCGAACAAAGGATTTGGCATCATCTATGGATTCCAGATGTGACTTCTTTAATTTATGATTAGTTGCAAAGTGTTTTACCAAGCCGCCAACGCCATCACAGGGTCCTTTCCGCTGGCCAGTTGCTGAAAAGATCCAATTCTTCTTGCAAGATGATTCATTCAATGCGTGATACTGGTAGTGATTTTTAATGTGAGCTGCAGCTCCATCTGTCATGATTGTAATTTCTTCCATTTTCTCAGGATTCGAAGATTCCATAATTTGCACAATACGGTCCATTGCGACTAAAGCGTGTGCAGAATCATGCTTCTTATCATCGGAAATGACTGCAAAACTTTTAGTTTCTGCACCTCGATAGCAAATAGCAGTAAATATCGATACCTGATCATTTGTCCAATGATTAGTTTCAATTGCATCTTTTACCATTAACTTTCAATTCTCAGCAAAGTCGCACTGCATTGTTAAATGATTAGAATTACTCTTAGCGCGATCTTTCTTCTCTTTGATTTCTTCTCTTTGAATATTTTTCACATATATGTGAACATTCGCTTTTTCTGTCCAGGTTGCTAACTCTTTGACAAAACTGTCAACAGAAGTTTTTCTCTTTTCTAAGTCACCTTTGTTCCAGATCGCGAAAACAATATCATCTGAAACAGTTTCCTCTAACAATCCAACAGATTGAAGCGTAATGCCTCTAGCTCGTGGAAATTTTTTGCTATCTCCAAGCTGACAATCTTCGGTTACAAGACAACACATCACTTTAGGCAAAATTTAATTCCGAATATCTTTGATGTTCGCTCCATTCCTTCTCTGGTTTTTTAATCCAATAAGTAAAAGCTCAAAATTGGCGCAATAAATGCAAAGACTTTCCTCTTTTAAAGTGTCAATTTGAACCCATTCTGGTCGCAGAGAGTAAAAGTTTGGTCTTTCCAATTCTTTCGTTCGGATTTTTTCCTCGAAGCAGATGAAATATTTCACTGATACTTCGCGTTAGATATCTTTTTACTTTTTTAATTCTTTCACCATTTTCCTTAACTGAAATTACGTCGTTCTTATTTGGGCTTTGTCTGGTACAATCTACGTGATTGCTTACATAATATTCTAATGCTAATTGCACATCTCCATCACTCACAGGATATCCATTGTATGGACAACAGTGTAATATACTCATTAAAATTTCCTGGTTTGATCTACCACATATTTGGTTATTTCAGGACACGTTAAAAGTAAATCTTGTTTCGTATGTTCTCTAGGCAAGGAGAGCACTTCTCTTTTGGAAATTATGGATTTCGACAGGGCGAAACATTTAATTTCCTACCTGAAATTTCAATATTTATTTCCTCAATCTGAAAAATAGGTTAAAATTCTTCGTCTTCATACTCTATCTGTTCATTTTCAAATACATTTACACACGCAAAGCTGACCAATAATTCGGTGGTAACAATTTTTACAAACACTGTCGCTTGAAATTATTCTTCTGTCTGGATAAAAAAGTCCCAATAAAACAGCCAACTTATGAAGCTGTGCAAATGGACCACTAGAATTGCTGTTTATCTCTTTCTTGTGAACAGTTTCGAAGTCAGGGCATTTTTTACGCTTACATGAATAAATTGGTTTTAAAGAATTGGCCATTTTATCTTAACCAATGAAATACAACTAAAAAAACTATATCGAAACCTGTAATTATTCAACACGATTTTTTTTACTCCAAATATTGCCAAAGATGAAATGACACTAAACAAAATATTCTATATTTCCGGATTTCCTTTTTTTCTGGTAGTGCATTCAATTGTTTTTGTATCGACAACATTTTTAATTAACTTCATACTTATACATCATATTAAAAAAAAAGTTAATTTACAAAAAAAAGTTTTTCTATAAGAAGGAATAGTTTAGCGAAGACTTTTTATTTTTTCCCAAAAATTAAATTATGTCAATGAGTTCCCAAGATACAATATTTTTATGAAAAATTTAGTTAATTTTTACATAATTCACCTGAATATTCATGTAGCCCTAAGTTCGTGAAAAAAATGTTTTGATCAAAAACAAAAAATATGTGTCTCATATTATACATTGGAAAACAATCTATTTCAGCCCCAAACAATTCCATGAAATCACGAGGGTCAGACTGCCCGATGTCAGATGAAATCGGTCAACGAACACTGAAAAACGAAACAAATTTATTTTCCTACTCAAGGTCCCTTTTCTTGTGGAAAGAAAGAATTATTCTCTACTCCCTGCTGCATTTTTCCACCTCCTTTTCCTCTAGGTGCATTCTTTTGACTAATTGTCTGCGAATATTACTGATGGACTACATATTTATGCAGATCATAGAGGATATAGTTTACCTAGATTCGTGTTTTATTCCAGCTGGTGGACTGATGGACGCTCTATACTCGGTATTAAGGTTTCACCGACAAAACTCTAAAAAGTTTTAATTCCTTATTTTTAAACAAGAACTTAGAATAAACATTGTTTAAAAATATGGGACACAAATTGAGAATGCGTTCCAGATTTGAATCAGTTAAATTTCTTACCAGTTTCTATCAGTTGCAGAATTATATCTATTAATCTGTTATTTTTACTGATGAACTAGTAAAAAACTAATTCAGAGCTAAAATTCAGTCACTAATTGAAATCCGTATCGAAGGTTTTCAACTATATTCATGGTTGGATATTTTAACGCCTAGAAATGTTTACAAGCTTATTAATCTGATAACTTTGGATATAAAGGTATTTCAGGAATCCTAACGCAAAGGTCATGAACGTGGTGACAGTAAACGCAGTGCTGTTGGGCCGTTAGGTCAGTTTTATGACCCTACTCAAGGGTAGTTCTCTAGTATCCACCAACTTCTACGCCATTCAGAGTACTATAGAAGACTTCGTTCAATCTGCAAAAAATACTGAATAAAATTACCTCTCGCCTTTCCAAATTAAATGCTATTCACCTATACAAAAGCTTTCGTTGGTGGATCGGTTGAATTGAAAAGTCTTTAAATTCGAATTTTTAAGGCGCTTGGACAGTCTTTCCTTTCGTAATTGCTCTCGTGAATAGGAACTCGTTTCTTCCTCAGAATTTTTAATGGTTCAAGTTTAGTAAAAGCTTAAATTCGCCCTGTGCTACAAACCAAAGAATTTCCGTCGTCTATTGTGGCTCGCGCACGAACGGAACCAACGACCTAATTTGGCCTTGTTCCACTTCATGAGAAAATTCTGAAGGGTCTCTTGTCCAGATCGACGTGAACGACGTACATAAAGCTTGAAATAGCTGTAGAGACGGAGATTCGAGTCTGTGGTTGTTGCTGCGTACAGATTGCTGCACTATGAGCCAAGATTCAATGGAACGGTTGAAAAGAGCATAAGTCGAGCGCGTAACTGCTATTCTCGCGGATCAATTGGAGTACAGGGGATATTCAGTTCCGGGCCGCTGATTCGGAGATCGCAAGCTACATCCTGTGTGATCCTGTGTCCATGTCCATGTCCTAAAAACGTCAAAGCTGGTTAGCCAATTTTGAACTATTACCCATTACTGACGAATGCTGAAAACGAGGGGTCAAAAACACTTCGCTTACAAGATATACTGTATTCAGCAGAAAAATAATGTCAAAAAGCCCAAAAAGCCTTTTAATCCCGATGTCAAGCCGCAAAAATGGCCCCGACTTTGAATTTTGTAATGAAAGAATGAAACTTTGCGTAAGTGTTCTGGGGCCTATATGGGTATTTGTCAAATTGAAGGCAAACTTAATGCTCCAGTAATATAACATCAAATTAGAAACTCTTACTGATTATCATCCTCCACAAAATCCTCAGTTGCCGTTTGTTTTTGGTAGTAACCTAAAAAATGCTTAACGTATCAAGTTTGTTAAATTTAGAGGAAAACAAGTTCCATTTATGCAAATTTTTAAAGTCAAATAAATAATATTGCAAAAACCTTAAAGTCTGTCTTTCGATTTTCGTTAATTTAAAGCGCCGTTACCATCCTCCTTCTTTTCTAGTAAAATATTATAGTCACGGAATTTCGGAATGAAAGGAAATTATAAAAATCATTCCGTTAGCTGATCAGCGGTGTTTTCTTAGTATTAAAATAGAATAAACTTCATCATTTCCCTAGCGTCATTCCCGTACGGTACATACGACAGTATATGCCTGCTTATATCTGCGCGTCCACCTAAAACGGGTGGACATGTTTGCTTACTATTTTCTAGCCTCTATTTATACATAGAGATCTCAAGATGTGAACTAAATCAATCAGCTAGAAAGGAAAACATATATTGAACATTATATTATAGTGAAAATCATAGGTAGGTATACAGATCAGTTTAAGCCCCCACTGATCTTTAATAATAATATCTTCATCAACCTCATAACTTCACATCTATTTTCCATACCTCATGTAAGAATTTAATTATAATTTTTTATCTTTAGAAGTGCCTTCTTTGAATTAATATTTTTTTAGATGTGATGCGCTAAATTTCCTTTGTAGAATATTAAATTCTTAATTCATAGGCGAATGCCACTGTCTGTGCTAAAGTTTGCCTTCAATTTGACAATTACGCCTATTTAACCAGTATCGAGTTACAGCCACCTTGGGTCTCCATGAAGGGGCCTTATATTACAATTTGAATGAAATTATATACAGTTAAAAGTTTGTCATAAGGACAACCGCAGGATTTCCCTGAGAGCAGGTGCTAATCTGAAAAATTGCACCCGCTCCCAGTGAAATCGCGGTAAAATTTCAGCTGTAACCACGTCTCACGACCGTCAGATAGGTGGTTACAGTGTGCGACGAATTCAACACGATGATCCGACGAAAATCTCATGCACCCTGAGGACACGGGGCGAACCAAGGACGACCGCCTTCTGCATTTTCCCCGCAAGTGTCTTAGCATTTTTTTGCCACGCAGGGATGCTTTTCAGGCTATTAACCAGTGAAACCTTGGCACCTCCAAGAGCGCCGGTGATCAAGACGATCAGCTTAACAGAATATTCCGGGTATAGCTGGTCCCGAAAACTTGATAACGAACATGATTCTTTTCTCGAAATCAAGAAGACCTACGTCGGGCCTCGAGTGCGCAACAGAAACAATTGTCGAGAATAGGAAGTTCCAGTATATCCGAAACTTCTTATTCTCGACAATTGACTCTATTTCCCTAAGAGCGATTAGTGGAGCGGTATTTGGGCTGAGGACGTAAGAGTGACAGAGATGGTAATAAAGCACTCTTAGTGCCGCTTTGTGCCTTTGGATGTAGGTCGTTCCCGCATGAGTTGGGCAACCAGATAGTATGTGTCCTAGATGCTCGGGGTGTGCATCACATGCTCTGCAGCTATCATCGGGAATGTCTTGGCTCAAAATGTGACGACGGTATGCTAGAGTGGACATGACACCGTCTTGGCATGCCAAGATGAAACCCTCCGTGCCCGAATTCAATCCGGGTGATTTGAGCAAAGCAAACGTTAGCTCATTCGACATCGACAGATCCTCCACATTTCTGGTTTTCTCCTGTGCATTCTTAATCCGGACCTTCAGGACTGAGTACTCGAGATGGATAAGATTTGATACACTTTGCTCATCCCTGATATCCTCCGCTGCTTTGTAGCATGGAACCACTCTAAATGAATAGAGTAATACCGGGACGGCTTGCATGTTCGTCGCAGATACTTTGTTCCTCGCCGACAGTTCGGAAGACCAAATCCGTCTGATGAGACGTTTGTATCTGCATCGGAGAGTATCCTTTATAGATGTCACGTCCTGAACGCGGCTCTGTGGCTCGCCCAGGTATGTATAGGTCTCTTCAGCGTTTTCTCAAAGAACTTTTTTTCTGGAAATTATACCGATCACCAGGTCGACTAAAAAAGTCAACTGGATACCCAGGTATCATTTGTGCAACTTTTCCGGGAAGGTTGCCCACCAGAATATTATACTGATCACCAGTTAAACCAAAAAATTCAACTCGACATCAGGGTATTTTTCGTGCAACTTCACTGGTGAAGTTGCCGACCGGAAAATCATACCGATCACCGGGTCTATCAAGAAAGTCAATTCGATGTCCAGGTATTTTTCGTGCAACTTCTCCGGGAAGGTTTACCTCCAGGAGATTACACCGATCACAAGATCGATCAAAAAAGTCAACTTGATATCGAGGTATTTGCTATGCACCGTCTCCGGGGAACTTTCCCATCAGAAGAACATACTGATCACCAGGTAGATCAAAAAAGTCAACTCGATATCTAGGTATTTTTAGTGCATGAAACACATCTAGACATCGAATTAACATTTTTGGTCGAACTGGTGATCGATATAATCTCCTGGAGGTAAACCTCCCAGTAGAAGTTGCACCAAAAATACCTCGACATCGATTCGACATTTTTGATCGACCTGGTGATCGATATGATCTCCTGGTGGGACACTTTCCCGGAAAAGTTGCACAAATGATACCTGGGTATCGAGTTCACTTTTT
>CAKNWU010200369.1:0-10257 GCA_932072015.1 Andricus quercustozae | reverse complement strand
GACCAAACGGATAACGAATTCGAATTGATCGACCGCGAAAACCTATAGGTACCCTGAATTACTTGGTTAGCGATTAATTTTGTAGTTATGAACTTGAATTGACCTTGAATCTGACCTGATGAGGCCAAACGGACGACGGATTTGGATTCAACGACTCCGAAAACCTATACGTGCCCTGACTTAATTGGCTAGCAATGAATTTTGTAAGTTTGACTCTGACTTACTTCGTTAGCGATGAATTTTGTAGGTTTGATCTTGAATTGACCTTGACCCTGACCTGAGGGGACCAAACGGACAACGGATTCGAATTCAGCGACCCCAAAAATATAAGACCCTACTAGTCTGGTCCGTGTTACAACCGTTTAGATTTTGTTGTCCTGTGTAATGCAACTATTTTCTGAAAGAATCATCTTTCCAACAACAAAATTTTTTTCGTCCCCTAGATCCTTTTTTCTTGAAAATTAATTCCAACGTCCTAGCAAGATAGTGTTCCGGATTACCCTTAGAAAATGGTGAAATAAGACAGGGTTGATAGGTTCCAACCTTAGAAGTTTTTATAATAGACTCTACTCGAATTTCAACTCTATTTTCAGAGAACTTGATGCAATCTATATTAATGAGGGAAAAAGTTTGCATTCTATAACCTATTCGCAAAGCTAGTAGTATTATCAACTTTTCCGAAAGTTGTTTCAAATTTATAGATTCAAGTGGAAAACAACCAGAAATCTTATCAAGGACGGGAGTGATGTCCCAGGTTCTTGAGTATTTAGGACTTGTAGGTTTCAGTCTGTAAATTCCCTTATAGAAAGAATCACTTAAAAATTCTAGTATGCTATCAGTCTCTTGATGAAAGGGATCAAGATCTTCTTCATCACAGAAATTCCACCAACTCTCGACGTAGATTCTGACAGATTCCTCTGACGATGGCTCATCCTGATAGCCGAACTGCATTCAGGGTAAGCAAAGCTGCCAGTAGATCCTGACGAGACTTATGAGGAGACAAAAGAAGTGTTGAGCTTGACAAAAACATAAAAGGTTCATCTACATGACATGATTGGAAAACTGGAAAGCATGCTTGTGATGTCCATCAGAGAACAATTACAATGCCACAAGCTTCGTCCAGACAAAAGGCTACCAAAAGTTCTAAACGATTTAGTGACCAAGATTTTTCTTTCGCATTCCAAAATCCATGGGCGGATCACCTTCACAGAAGGCACCCCGACCCGATTTTGATGCCTCTGACAAGGTTTCTTTTTGAAAAGAGAACTGGCGTATTGGGCTAGAGAAGGTTTAAATGTTCTCTCGCAAACAAATTAGGTTTGGGTTCAAAAATCTTGGCAAATTCATGCGTTCATCATAATTACCATTAGGTAGTAACAGAGACTGAAATTTAGCTCATTCTAAGCCTTTGGTATCAACTTCCTATCAACTGGGCGAATTTCCGTATAGTCTTTGCCTGTTGATTTCGATACGATGTTGGCTGAAGCTTTTGGTAGGCCGATTTTTTTTATGTGAATTCCGATTCTTGCTCGTCCATGATTGTCGCTGTTTCCTCGAGGACGAGCTCCTGTTGTTTAAAGGTCCAGAATTCTAAACTGTTTTTTTTCGCAAGAAACGATGGCTTGAGTGTCTTGCTAATTTTTTCCAATGATCTTATTTCGTTGATCTTTTCGGTTAAATCGTCACCAAAAGGAAAACTGCCCCTGTTGGATTTATCTAAGATCGACTTCACTGATTTACTGTAAGCAGGAACAATGAATGCTCTACTAGAAATTGTCTCTACATGATGAAGTTCAGTCACTAACTTGTCGCAACCAGACAAAAACTCGAGTAATTTTATAGCTTTAAGTCGTTTCTTCGACAGCAGCATGTTCATTCCTTGACCCAAGGCAGATAATGCGGAACCTGCAGACGCTGCATGTATTGGAAATACTCATCTCCCTTTATAGCTGACTCTCCCATCGACAAAAGCATCATCGTATTCACTTCCGAGGCCTCCAGTAAAATTGAACCCTTTCGAGGATATTTTTAAAGTAATTCCTCCTTAGTCTCTGTTGGAAGAACATTTCTGAGCCGAAATCCCCATCTAGAGACTAAATCCGGATTCAACTTAATCCCTCCAGTGTCAGAAGTTGCTGGATCTTTTGCTAGAACACCTCGAAACGTGCGCTAATCTGCCCGCTTTCTTCTCCAGATTTATCGGCTCCTTGGTTTGAAACTTTTTCTTTCACTGTCACCTCTTAAGATGGGGCTTCTGCAAAGAAAAAATTGGAATAGACCTATACTTATCTATAGGCTCTGCCAGTAGATCGGGCCTTATATCACCTTAAGAATAATCTTCACCGTCTCAAAAATTCAGCGAGAAACTTACCAGTTTTGGGATATGAAGACCATCTGGAGGGTGACCTTGACGGTTCACGTGATGCACTTCGCGAAAGAGAACTTCAATGAGATTGTCCAGAATGAGAACGAACTGTGTCTGGATCACTTGCGACCTCATACTTTTCTTTTGAGTCTTTTTACTTCCGGCATCAATTTACGAAAGTCGTCACTGTCATGATTTTTATATTCGGGATATCTTCCCATTATTGAAGAATTTAAAAAAAGTAACCTGGCTCAATACTTCTTGTGACAGCTAACACAAACAAACGAATGAAATTTCAATAGATGGACGCAGAGATGTGATCTGGGGAATTCTTTGTTTTTTTTGGCTCTGAAGTTTGTCACAATTTAGCAGAAACTAGCGAAACTACATTTGTAATCCCTTCAAACGAGTTGGTGGTATAATTACGATCAAACTTCATTCAGTTAAGTTCCTTTGATCGTATAAATATTTGTTAAAAAGAATTTTCTTTTTATATTAACCTATAAATTATGGGCAAGGACGAAAGATTAAAGCCTCATGAAACATAATACACTGAATTTAATATAATCACCAGCTACATGAAATATTTCAATTCGACTTCGGATCGTACACATATTTCAGTTCTACATTTTTGTCTTACGAAAAATTGCGATTTTGTTAGTTATTTTGTTAGATTGTTAGTTATTGGTATGAATTCTTTACTCGAAAGCAACCTGATATTGGGCGGCGAGCACCTACAGGAACTTCGTAGACTTCTTCTCGGGTTAGTGGGGTAATCTTGCCGCTTAATATATTTATCCTTACCCGTTTTGGATTGTATTTAAGACTTGAATAGATTCCAGCAAGAGAATCATGACTCTCCAATATTGCAAAGACATCACCATTGAATGTTGATATAACAATTTGTTCATGAGTTGGCATAGGAACAAAACAATTAGTTCTTATCAACATTTGAAGTGATTTATCGATAGGAAAAGTGTATCTTCGAAGTTCAAATATCCGCATCGGATTCCTAACGGGGCTGAGCCGAATAAATGTGAGTTGTTCAAGTCCACATCCTTTGCCGTCCGAAGAAGGAAGCCTTGTAGATGCAGCAATGTACCTGGAAGGAGGAACTCGTGAACTGGCAGGAGGAGCCATGGAACTGACAGGAGGAATCATGGAACTGGCAGGAGGAATCATGGAACTGGCAGGAGGAGCCATGGAACTGACAGGAGGAATCATGGAACTGGCAGGAGGAATCATGGAACTGGCAGGAGGAAACATGGAACTGGCAGGAGCAAACATGGTCTGGGCACGAGGAGACCTAGATCTGGCACGATGCGGAGAATCAGCAGGAGGAGAATTCCTCTCATGTGAATGATGTCTTTCAGAAGAAGAAGAAGAAGATCCGCCACGCCGAACATGAGGAATAGGCTCGCCATTAGGGAAACAGTCGAAATGTGAACTTAACTCTGCAAGAAGAAATAGATGATTACTTTTTTTTTAAGTTGGTATTTCATGAACTATTGGCAATATAGTGATGTCGGATTGACGATGAGCTGGTCTTTTTCCCTGGATTGACTGTTTGTCTGATCTAGGTTAAAGTCTTCGTTTTTGTTGATGTCTTTGTTTTTGTTGATTTCGTTTCCTGTACCAATTAGTGAGGATCTGTCTATTCCGGTGCATGATGCTAATTATGTAGGAAGTGGATCTGATTTTCAACTCCATGTTCAATAGTGAACACCTTTAATTTAGGATCAGATTGAGATGATATTGGTAGCATTTAATATAGTCTTATCTGAATACTTTTATACAGAATGAACATCTGCTGATAACAACTCTGTACTTTAATTATTGACTAATAATTAGGTTTCCGTCTTACAGGCGGAGCCAAGTACAAACAATTCTTATCTCATTTCACAGCACACTACATGATTTTAGGAAACGATATATCTACTTTAACAATAATTTAGTGATGATAATTTTAGATCTTTAAATCATAAAAAAATTGATAATCAATTAAAAAATAATATAATAAAAATGTCTGCTGCAAAACTTTAACAAAGGCTAAACTTGTTAAGAATTGGGAATCTTGATGATTTTTGTTTAAAAGTGCTAATTTCCAGTGAAAAAAAACACAACCTAATTTTTTTTATTTTACTATTATATCATTATATTTACCAATAGAATTAAGAACGATTGCCAAGGTGAAGACCAGAGCATGAGCAATCCACATTTTTTCAAGTAGGGCAAAAACTGATGTACGAATGAAGAATTTGGTTATCAGCGTAACTACTGATTATTCTAGTGCTACATTATAGATTATATCGTAGATCCTACAGTCCTTATCTCATAAATCATATCTACCAATCTTGAAAATCTGAGATATTTACATTTAATTAGAGTAAGTTTCAAGGAAAAAAAATTAAGTTGCCTAATTCGCTAAAACTGATATCACTCATTTTCACAACGCAATTTTATCTTAAGTAGACAAACCTAACAAATAATTCTTTTTCTAGACAAGTGTTAAATCTAATTAAAATTTGTCCAATATCATGCGTTTATTGTCAACAGTCTTGGGGTTACAAATAACAGCGTTTGATAAAAATATAATTTCTCAAAGAATCAGATTTTATTTCATAAATCTTATTACTTTGTGTACATATTTTAAAATATTTAGGTTAAAAACTGATACACTATTACTTAATAGGCAAACAGTAAAAAGACGTAATTATAACGACCTGAAAATGTTTTTTGGAATTCACATTCAGAAAATTTTTTTTGTCAATCAAAGAATCCGGTCCGCAAATAAAAAATACGATAGTTTCTTAGAAAAATGCTAGGCGCACAAAGCAGGCCATCCTACAATAAAGCTAATAATTTTAATGCAGTTTTGAAAATTATTTATAAAATGTAATGAATTTTATAGAACACAATACGTAAAATAAAAAATTTCATCAAATTAAAAGAAAATTCTGTTGACTCCTTATCAAAGAAAAAATTTGTTTTATTTAAATAAAATATGTTTGAATCATTTTTCTCTTTGCACTTGATCATGTCTGAAGTTAAGGACTCCAGCGGAATGTCGCTTGGTTGTAAGTTTTGCAATTTCGTCAACAAGCCATTTATAGTAAACAGGATTATGCAAGTTCAGATAAACATCAGGAAATCCACGGCCCAAAGTCCATAGCATAATACCATACAAATAAGTATTTTCAAGGTCATTTAGAGGATTACTTTCATCTCCATGGGAAGCGTGTCGCTTCAGAGTTGCATCATGGGTACAAATATGATCTTCTGCAGTAATAGTAGGATCATTGTTATTCAAAAGTATGCATTCTTCAGTGCTGATTGTACGAACGGTGATTGATCGCAATGATCTAGGATAAGCCGGTCTGGAAACAAATAACAGTTCCTCTTAGGCTAAAAAATCACAAATATAATATTAAAAGTTTTTGATAAGCACAACGGAGGGATTTCTTAGAAACCTGCAAGGATCTTAGCATCGTTGCATGTCAGCAAAATGCTAACATGCAACGATGCTTTTTAGGCTACTAGCAAGTGAAGGCTTGGCATCTACAAGAGAAGCGATAATCAGCATGAATATATTAAAAGAAAATTCTAGAAGCGTTTCGCGGAGCGGTATAAGCTCTAATGCTACAAGAGTGACATAGATGATAATTGCACTGAGTGCCGCATTGAGCCTTTGGATGTGCGTCATTCTCGGATGAGTTGGACATATAGATAGTATCTGTTCTATCTGCTCAACGTCTTTTCCAAATGCATTGACCTCCTCTGGATTGGGTGGGTGGTTGACAATAGCTGGAGGATTCTAGAAGAGTTAGGATGGGTCCAAAACACTGTTCATTTTCTCTAACCCAAATCTTTCTCTGATCTAGACTTCTCCTAGCATCAGCAGCTTTGCATTGTTGAGTGAGTGCTGATGAATCCATAGTTCGCACGCAAACTGTCGGACCATAGCAGTGAAATGTGGGGCGCGTACTGTCCTGTCCAGCCTATCTTTGTGCTGAATTGATGCTTGCATCTTTTGTTGTTGTGCTCAGCCGTTTTTTTTTGTTCTACAGTTAGCATCCACCAAAGTTACATTTCAATTGCCTTCTTACTTGCTGTATCTCTGTTTCTGCCTGTGGTTGAGTAAGACCAGCTGCTTCTTGAAGCTGTAAGGGTACTGGATCATCATGACATTGCACGGGAACATAAATATGATTAGGTTGTATTGCTTCACCGGTTGCCGTCTGATCTTGTATTGCAGCTTCCTCTAATTCGTATTCATTATAGATGTCCTTTCCAGCTGAATCCTTTTATTTAATCTCCATAGCTCTGTCTTCTTAGAGAAGTAGATTATTAGGAGATTCGCTGTAAATCTCTAACGCTAGCTGAAGTATCACCAGCAGGCACAGTTGATTTTCTACTGTCTACCGTTTGTCGCAGATGTTTTTGCTAATCAGCTAACCATGTCAGTAGCAACGCTATCGCCAACATAGCCGACAAAGTCATAAAACGAAAACTTGAGCAGGGGTACTTTCACAAGAGAATAGGCGGTCATGCTTTCGCAGAGAATTTCAATGCAAATTTTAGGATAATTGTATAAATGTATAACTTACCCTCCTTTACAACGGAAGCATCCCCCACTGAAAAAGTAACAACAGTATTTAGTGATGAATGTCCATTATAAGGGTGGTTCAAACAAATAATTTATAAATTTTAGTGTGCAATCTAATTCAAAATCTAATTCAAGATTATGTTGTTTTTTTCAGAGTTAGGTAGACAATGAGTATTATTCCGAATTTTATCTCACCTATCCAGCCTGTTGTTCCCCCATCCACTAGTTTGAGCAAAAGTGTTTGGTAGCACCATTCGATTGTATATAGTTATTCTTCGATTACGCGAACGTACCAGGTCGATAGATGGTTCAATTCTTAGCAAAGCAAAATCGCCCCTCCTCCCTGCCGAAGTAAGATACTCTGGAGAATAAAGTATTTCCAACACTTGGTGAGGTGTACCATAATCTCGTTGGTTTGTTCCGGAAAGAATCGTGTATCTTTTTAGGTCACTGACGATAAGTTTAGAAGCCTTCACCAAGATAACATTGAAGTGTAAAATTGTACCGGCACAGGTATGATTCTTATCCAAATGAAGAGAGACAACATGAGGAGCTTTTTTAATCCCCACTGGTCTATTTCCAAGCCAACTTGTATCAACAAGGCGTTTCTTACGTATGTGAGATTCTGAAAATATGAAAATTAAGTTTTCGAATTAGTCAAAGTAGAACCGGGTTTCTCTACTTCACCACCCCTTCTAATAATTACCCTCCCGTAGTACACCTAATTTAATTTTTTTCCGCTACTTCCCCTCCTCTTGCTTCCTATACCCTCTTCTGACTTTCCATCCCATACGTTATTTCTCCTCCCCTATTTATCTTGAATTTTCTCTTCGCCTCACACATCCTCCCTTCTCTTACTTTCACTACTTTCCTTCAATTTTGATTCCTTTTCTTAAATTGACTCAATTCCCATCCCTTCATGCGATCACTTTCCCTTATTCAACCTATTTTCCGACACACTTCTCCTTCCGACCGAAACTATCAAGATTTCTGCCTAATCCTCCGGAACCCTAAAAATCCTCCCCTTTCCTACTTCCCCTAACTTCGCCTATTTTCCCTCACTTCTTCTCCCTTCGATCAACACACTTCCTCTAACTATCCACACAATACCTTCCTCTAACTTTCGTAACCGTTACTTCTTCTTACTTTGTTTCGTGTATTCTCAATTTTCCTACATTTGCTCATTTACGATCATTTCCCCTAATTTTCCACACATTTCCTTCCTTCCTCTACTACTCAGCCCTTCCTCTAATTTTTATCTCTACCCCTAATTTTCCTCAATTCCCCTTACTTTCCAACCCTTCCGCTAAATATCCTCACTTCCTCTCATTTTCTCTACTTCCCTCTCCTTAATTCTCCTCAAGGAGAGAAGTACAGAAGACGGACACATTCGACAGAAGCTATAATGGTTTCTGCTCGGGGCAACGAAGTCCTAAAAATCCTTCCTTTTCTTACTTCTACTTTCCCAACTTGCCGTACTTTCTATAATTTCTTCTCCCTTCCCCTAATACCGATCTGTTCTTCTACTCTTCCTCACTTTCCCTACTTTGTATATCTACCCCTAATTTCCCTCACTTCCCCTTACTTTCCAACCCTTGCTGTAAATATTCTCACTTCCTCCCATTTTCCCTACTTTCCTCTTCTTGATTCTCCTCTCGGAAAGTAGTACAAGAACGAAAGGACACATTCAGCAGAAGCTATAAGGGTTTCTGCTTGGGGCAAGGAAAACCTAAAAATCCTTTCTTTTCTTACTTCTACTTTCCCAGCTTGCCGTACTTTCCATCATTTGTCCTCCCTTCCCCTCATACCGATCTGTTCTTCTACTCCTCTTCACTTCCCCTACTTCCGCTCACTTCTACTGAATTCCCTTACTTCCCGTCTTCAGCTATTTGTTTGAAAGTTAAACTGTTTTTTAAATTACTTTTTTAAGCTGACAGCAAAAAAGGAGAGAGGAAATAAAAAAAGAAATTAGGCGGGAAATCGCTGAACTTAGGAAAGAAATAATGAAATGGGAAGAAGTCAGGGAAAAGCTAGAGGAAAGGATGCAGTCATTGAAACAAAGACTAGAAAAGCAGAAAGAGACTAATAAAAAGATAGAGGAATTCCAAAGTAGGATAAAGAAAATAGAAATCTCAAACCGGGAGTATTTAGGTGAGGAGAGTGGGAATGAGGAGAAGAATAGGCTGATAAAAATAGATAAAAGAATAGAAAAGAAAGAGAGAGAAGAAAGAAAAAGAACCATAATGGTAAAGGGTCTAAGATTAGAGGGGAAGGAGTTGAAGGAAGGAGTAGAAGAAGTACTAAAAAGGACTGATGCTAAGGTAGAGATAGAGGAAGTTAGAAGTGTAGGAAGGGAACAGCGAAGACTGGAAAGAATGGTACTAGTAAAAGTTACTAAATGGGAACATAAGAGGGGACTGATGACAAAGAAGAGGGCGTCATATGGCAGCTCGGAGAGAGTAGAAGATGATTTGACATGCGTAGAAAGAAAAATGCAGTATAAGTTAAGAAAAATAGTGGAAGAGGAAAGAAAGAAGGGAAAAAGATGGGTTAAGTATAGAAGAATACAGATAGAAGGTGTATGGTGAAATTTGAACGAGAGTAGGAAAGATTGGAGGATATGCTACTGGAAAATAGCAGGCCTGGAAAGAAAGGATAGGGAGTTTATGAGAAATTTGACACAATGGGATGTAGAAGTAAAGATGGAGTGGCTAGATGACAGGGGATGGGAATGAGTAAGGGGAAGATTACCAAGAAGTTACAAATGGCAGGTTCAAAATTCGAAGAGGAATAATAAAAAAAGGGAGTGCAATAGGAGCAATGGCGATGGGAGTAAGGAACGGAGCAATGGTGATGGGAGTAAGGAACGAATCTATAACAGAGAAGGTTTAATGCTCGAACAGGAGATAGAGGAGGAAGGGAATGAGATGGAGACGGAGGAAGAAACTCCAAACACAAGATACTGAATGGGAAGGAAAAGAAATTGTTAAAGAGTTGAGAGGAGATGGAATGGTTTATCCTGAATGGAAATATAAAGGTGGATGAGGAAGGGGAATAATCACGTTCAGGAGCAAAAAGGGGAAGGGTAATTGATTACGTGGTAGTGGACGATGAGGTTAGAGAGAAGGTCAAGAGACTGAAGGTAGGGAATTATATAGATTTGTATCACTTTCCCATAATAGTGACATTAGAGGAAGAAAAGAGTAATAACAATAAGGTTAAAAAGGAAGCAAAATTAAAAAGAGAAGGAAGAGTAGATCGGTGAGTGGAAGGCAAAGAACGGTTT
>CAKNWU010200361.1:0-13872 GCA_932072015.1 Andricus quercustozae | reverse complement strand
TTCTTGGTTGAAAGTTCATCTTTTTGGTCCATGGTTCAACTATCAGAATCTAACTTTTGATTTTGTTTCTAAATCACTGCCATTTTTTATTAGTTAAAATAATTATTATATACTTACGCATCTGCCCGCTTTGCATTTGCTGCTCTGCTGGAGCGTCGTAGTGTCGTGGACGTGGTGTATCTATATCTGTAAAATATAATATGGGGATTTTTATTTAAGAACTTTTTTATCGAATCTCAAAAATTTGCTATTGGTGCAAACTAAAGATAGCTTTAATGTCATCCCAAAGTCAGGTAGTATTAACCAAGGTACCAAACCTTCACCGACTATTTTTAGATCTCGGTGGATTTCGCTGTTTCCAACTTTCTGAAAATAGACCTCTCAGGTGCCAGGCGTGCCAATCGCACAGTCAATGATGCTCTTCCTTGGTACGTAAAGAGCCTCCGCTGCATGAACCAATAGTTTACGATGGGTTTCGAACCACCAAAGCCCCGGACAAAGTACATAGAAAAATTTCCATTGGTATCGGCCATGGTCTTTGAAGTTAGGGCGCAGTCCCATATGGAGGACATGGTGGTATATTAGCAGAATAGTACAAACGAGGGGTCAGAACCTTTTTGGTTGAACCCGAGATTAGAAGGTTCCTTACGGGTTCAGGTGCGGACTGGACCCTGTAATTTCGCAAAGGTCCGGGTGCGAGCCTGGACCCTCATGGATCCCTTTAATATTATATCGAGACTACGACGTTCCTTCAATTATATTTGAAAAATTAACAAAGGCGATTTGAGATAGAGGAAGGTGCAGTTTAGTTGGAGGTATGGGTCTGAGCACAATGGAGACCCGAACCCGAAGATAACTCTGTCCTTTTTTACCGTAGAGTCATCTTTGTCTAGTGGGGTCGCACTAATTCGAACCCGGATTTGAACTGAGATTTTGTAACACGCAATGATAACGCAAACCTGAAGTATGTGAAAGAAGCACATAACCTATAAGTTCTTTAAAAAAACCGCAGTTTGATTTACTGCGGGCCCTTAACCCGGACCCTTAAGTAGCTAAAGGGAAACGTTTCATGGCGTTTTTCAATGGAATAACCGTGCTGAAACTTGAAAGCTTGATAATACGAACAAATGTGAGTACAGGTGCAATTACCGAGTACCGGACAACCATGTACGATTTGAAAGATGGTTCGTCACAAACAATGTGTACACAAGTACTTTACGCAGCACGTTAGTGAATGACGTGTTGTAAACGTTAAATGCAATTTTTACACTTGGGCGAATCTAAGAAATACGACGAGAATGATTCCCTCATTCTAAGTTTCAGACAAACGTATGCAAATTCATGAACCCCTTCGTACCAAGTTTTATATAGACGCGACTAAAAATCGATTTATTACTACTTTTATTGGATTCTGTCCCACTGTGTGGCTGCTAGCAGAGCTTCAGTTGGGTGTTCTGCTTCAAAGATACGACACGAAGGAAGCATTATTTTCTTAGAGATTATTTTCGAGTGACTTTTAAATGTACGCAGAATAAGCGCCTTTGACAAATTTTGGACATACACTGTCTTCCTCAAAACAACCCTGCAGAAAGTCGTATCACTGAAGGGCCAACAAACTTCAAGAACCCATAGAAATACAACAATTTCGAGCGCGATTCATGTTTATAACAAGTTAATAACTTTTTGGCTTTTTCTCTTAAAATCCCCAAAATTATGAAGTCGTGAAGTCGGGCGAGCTCGGCTTCGTGCTCGTGCCTCATGCTCGTGCATTTTCGGCTGTACACGAGGCTGGCCGACGCATCGCGTAACAGAGCCGGTTCACCGACACCCTACGTTTGCATGTATTTTTCCCAGATGGGAAAGTGGCGGGGACCGAAAAATCCCACGTTCTAAAGACTCTGATTACGCCTGCTTCACGTGCATGCTATGGGGCTTTTCAAATGGGGTCGGACAAAAAGAATTTTTTCAACGAACCCCAAAAATTTGAAATCCACGCCCCCAAAAATCCCATTATAACACACGGAGAGAAAGGATTTGTAAAATTTAAAAATGATGAGTACAAATATGGACGTGACATTTTAGGAGATTTCAAAAGAAATTTGTACACTTTTTAGAAATTATTCTGCTGTGATTTGAAACAACACCATATATTCCATAGGCTTCCGAAAATTTCTACATATTATCACAAATTTCACAAAATTTCAATAAATTTCCGAAAATTTTACAAATTCCAATAAAGTTCCACAAATTTCGTAAATTTTGATGAATTTCCAACATTTATAGAAGCTAGTTTTTTGTATGCAAAAAAAGTGTTTTCGGGTTTACTTTAAAAACGGAAAAAGGTACAGCATTTCATCCAGGAAAAAAACGCGAAATTATTTCTATATAATAATATCTATTTTTTAAGTTTAAATTCGAAACTTCTTTTACAGGTCTTCATGTATAAAGGCCAACAATTTTGATTTCTTTTCTGAATCACATGAATTTTTTCTCTGTTCAAAAACTTATTATATACTTACATTCCTGATTAACATTTTGACCATAGAGGGTTAGTTCGTGCATCCGCATCTGCTCTCTTTGCCAATCCTGCTCTGCTAAAGAGCCTGGATGTGTTGCATGTACATCTGTAAAATATAATATTGGGATTTTTATCCAAGACTTGTTTTTAACGAATGCCAAAAATTTGCTATTGCTCAAAACTAAATATAGCTTAAATGTAATCCCAAATACAGTTGATATTAACCAAGGTACCAACTTTCGATAAAGTGAATATATTTTGAGAATCTCGATAGCCTGAATTACGTATCTTCAGACTATTATGTTATTTTGACATCGCATGGTCCATTAATATAACAATAACATGAAACAGACAATAAATTAATTTCTGAATTGAAAAAAAATATTGGAAACAAATTTTAGAAATTATAGCCTGAGCTACTGCGTATGCGTCCAGCAGAACTGTTTTTCAAAGTTACCGGTGTAATACTACAAAATTCCAAAAATTTCTGTAAATGCCCACATATTCCATAGATTTTCACGGGGAAAACATTTTATTCTGGTTAAGAAATAAAATTTAGATATTTTTCTGAGTCCCAACAATTTTTTGTTAATATAAAAAATTATGATATACTAACTTTCAATTCTCGAACTTGAAGCTCGATTGCCTGAACTTGAAGAAGAGATTTGCATTCGTTCGAGCTGTGTTGATATTGAAGGTAATCGTCGCCTCGGAACACCTTCATCTGTAAGGTAAAATATAGGGATTCTAATTAAAGAATATTTTTAACAAACCCCAAAAATTTGAAATGCGCGACCCCAAAACTCCCATCATAACACACGCAGAGAATCAATTTGCAAAATTTAAAACATGATCGGTACAAATATGGACAACGTGACATTTCATAAGATTTCAGATGAAGTTTAGTATATTTTACTGGCGGCGAGGAAAAAAGCACAGAAAATCAGTAGACATTCAACTTAAGCGCTTTGCGACGGACTTAGGATGCAATCTTTCAATCGCAAGAAGCGTTTGTCATGCGTTTTTGAATTGCCTATTTGTATCACCGATTCAGACAACCAAACGCCTCTTGATAATAGAAATCGAATTTCGCGTTTGAAGCTCGATAACATGCAATTATATGAACGCTTTATGCGTTGCCTAAGCGCTTAGCGCATCGCCCGAACGCTTATCGCTTATCACTTCCAACGCGATTACATGCATTGTTCGTTCGTACAATTCTTTTTCTGCATAAGCTTACACGAGAGCAATGCAAAGGGTGGAAGAAAAGTCTGCGATGTATTCCACTGCACACGTAAAAATATGTACCAAAATCTGACATTTAAATCGTCGCAGCGTAAAAAAAACTGTTCATAATTTAAGTTTTAGCCATAAGGATTTTTTAATCAGGAGAGCATAAACTAAAAAATATCAAAAACTTTCAAAATTCCAGCGGGACCTTTTTTTACCATGTATTTGGTGCGGAGTCTTCAGAATTGAACTATTCCATACAAATGTTTCAAATTACATTAAGTTATTAGCAGATTAAACATTATAATATACTAACGTTGATTGGGATAACTTGATGGATCATAGCCGCCGATTTGTTCTTGCATGGCAGTCCGTTCTGATCTTTGTCTTGTACGCCGCCGATCCCTTGGTGGTCTACCTCCATGTGGCTCATCACTTCCATCTGTAACATATAATATAGGGAGTTGTATTAAAGAATTTTTCCAACGAACCCCGAAAATTTGCTATTTGTTCAAAATAAAGAGAGGCCTAATGTAATCCTAAAGTCAATCAATATTTAAAAAACCGAAGGTTCCAAATTTCAATTATGTAAATATATTTTGAGAAACTAGGCTTTCTATAAATTTCCGTAAATTATCATAAATGCCTATCAATTTCAAAAAATTTCCATACGTTTCGCAAATTTATAGAAATTTATGAAAATTTATGAAATGTGTGGAAATTTATGGAATGTATAGGATTTTATGGTGCTTTACGGAAATTTTAATTGGGAATATATGTGTAAATTAGGCTTGCTGATTTGAAAGTGGCGAGTTGGCGGGAGGACTGTACAGAGAACGGAAATTGGTCCCTTTCAAAGCGTTGTAATGGCTTTAAAAGTCGAACTTTCAGATAGAGCGTTGTGAAAACGAATTCGTGAGATCGTCTAATGACTGATAACTTTGATTTCAGCAACCTAAGCTATTTTTGACGCTGAAAGGAAAATTAAAACAAGGGATTGGAAAAAAATCTGCTCATTATTATTAAGTTTCGTTATCCATTCCATCTCATTCCATCTCATAGTGAGTTTCTTACTATATTTTTTCTTCAGAAAAAATGCACGTAGCTGAAATGGCCAATTTCGTCACTTTTTTTTTTGTATTTGTTGCTCTGTGACAAAAATTAAAAAATCGCGAACCACTTTTCTCTGAAGAATTTAATGCTGAGAATTTCTAAAAAGATACTTTGAAATCGGTTGAGAAATAAGACCTGTGGGCGATTATGAACAGTAAATTCCATTGCATCACATTAGTTCTAAATACGTAACCTTAAAGAACTTCAAATGGGATTCATCGCACCACTTATAGCAAGCTTTGCACCACTATGATAACGGAGTTATGGTCGAAGCAAAGTGTGGGGGGCGTGCGATTTTCCTCAAAAATCAACATTTTCAAACTTTCTTTTCGCGAACTTTTTCAGTTCCAAATGCGCTCTACCGCTTCCCAAATAGAAATGTTGTACCAATTAATTGACGAAGATACAAACTAGTGGGGGGCTGGTGCAAATCTGGTATTCAAACCCCCATTATGCACTAATAATCACGTTTAACTTACAAAACATATTCTATACCAAATGTATTCCATTGCACCACCGACAATTTTCAAATCGATCAACAAATAAGAAAGCTATTAGGTTCCAAACACCTGAACACCGGAAAATCTATAAACATCCTGCGGGGGTTGGTGACACGCTTCATGTATCTCGAGTCCTAATTAATATTTTTTAATTCTCTTTGGATCATTACGAAGGACTTTAAATGCGCTCCATCGCACCGCCGAATGATTTAATTTCGCTAGATCGCAAGTACTGATAACGAGAGTGCGAAAGTAAGTGGAGGCAGGGCTGGTGGTACGCGATACGGTTCTCGAATTCTAATTATTATAATTTAATTCTCCTTGGCTCATTCCGAAGAACTTTAAATGCGTCCCTCCATCACGCTACAAATAATTAAATTGCGCCACCTCGCAAGCACTGATAACGAGAGTCAGAAAAACGTTCCTATAGTGTGGTTGTGTATTTTCATCATACTAATCAACTATCATACTCTTCAGTGCGCATTAACCATTAGAGTTAGCAGAAAAAATGTTTTTTTTTCGAGTAGCCGATTCTAATAGTGGGCCAAATTGTGTTTTCCCAACATTAATATTTCAAATCAGTAATTTTTATCTTTTTATATTGGTTTTATATTGGGTTATATTGGTATTCATGGTCTCAGTTTTCTGGATTTCAGTTATGTAGAACGTTGTAATGGTAGATGTACTTTACCTTCATGTCTGAAATTCGCATAAAAAAGTTATCTAGCAGAGGAAGCTGACTGCTGTATTTGACGTTCGTTTGTTTCTTCTGAACTTTTGAAATTTTGTTTGTCATGTAGAAACGCACAACATTTTCTTCACGGCAGGCTATTAAATGTGCACTTTTCGGGGATCCGAAAGATTCAGTAGAAAGTCATTTACCTTCCATTGAAGATTTTATCTTATGCTGTCAACAGAAAAGCTTCAAACTAGGAACAGATTTTGGAGGGAATGTGTCACATGCCCGAGTAGTTCAAATGATAAATAATTATCACAAGAAATAAGTAGATGCTAAGAATTGGTCAAGATTTATTGAAAAAAGTTCATCATTCAAAAGAAAAGTAGACGTTTTCGAAGAATCTGCGAAAAAACTTTATGACATTGCTGCATGTAAGTATACTGATTTTAAAAATTGCAGATGCGCAATGGATAAGAATGTAACCATACTCGAACAGGCTTTTTTTTATCAGAAGGGTCCAAGATTGAGGAGTGAGTCTGATAATCGTAGGCTTGTAAAGCAAAAAAGTAAATATTATCTGGATAATAATATTGATGCTTCATGTTTTTCCTCTGCATTAGAGGTGAAAAACACAATCTAACCCACAAATTAGTGACAGAGAAGAAGAGTATGCTCCTTCCAAAAAATAAAAAATGAGCTCCTCTAATCAATCCCGGATTCTTCTAAAAGAAACTTCTCTCGTATCCCAATGATTTGGTGTCGGCTCTCGTGCTACGGCACTTATCTTTCCATATGCATTCAAAGATGCAAATCAACAAAATCAAAAAAATCAAAAGAAAACGTAACAAAGTCCAAAAAGATCTGATAGAAGCAGCACGCGAGAAATCTCTATTGTCGTCTTGTCAGAGATCCCGGTTCTCAGTATTTAGGTCATGTGACTCCAAAATCTGTAAGCGCAGAAGACATTTGTCTACTTGATTTTAATGAACTTCCATTGCGAGGTCTTTTCCATCACGTAGATGAAGTAATATATGGACCCAAATCATTTTCAGAGCCTATTAGGTCTACGCTTTCTGGATGTAAACAGCTTCCTCTAGTTTGCTTCCAACAAATAGATTCAGAATTACCTACAATCACTGATGAAATTTTGAAAATAGTGAGTAAAGATCAGAAATATCTTTTGGAAATTTCACCTCCTATAAAATCTGGTAACTGCTCTTATGATCTAAGTCTTCAAGATTTAGGTCCTCTCGATCATGCACGATGGAATACTTTCACAAATAGTACAATGAGAAAATATATCGCGACGTCAAAACCATCCTCTGAGCTTAAAATGATTGTCGAATTGATACTCAGGGTATGTGTTCCGATTTGGTTTCTCAAAAAATTCAATAGCTCAATCAAAGACGGTGCAAGAAATCTTTTCGAAACTATCCAAAAATACAGGTACTTGCCAAAGAAGTACTTGAAAGTGGTCGGCGATACCATTACGCCGAATGCTTTTTTCCCTTCCTCAAAGAATGTGCTTCTCAACATGCTAACGGATCATAGATCTCAGGTAAGAGAAGATGCTATTTAAACAATTAATTTTGCGAGACAGGACTCAGCGAATGTATTGCGCACCTTCAAGATTCCTAAGCTTAACTTAAAAGCTAAAGATTACGTCGATATGGTTGACTGGTGAAACTATGGAATTACATCACATCCAGTGCTTCGTAATATGTCAATAAATGATCTTAATGAAAGGCATTCTAGAATCGAAGATTCTAAACAGATTTCTAAATGGGATTCCGTGCACTTGCCTTGCCACATCAGGTCTGTTTAAGAATCAAGGGCAAAAATTCCAAAATTTGAAAGTAAAAAACAAATCCATTTACCTCTACGTGGTCGGTTCTGGGTCACTATAAAGTGATCGAAATACTGCACAAGTAAATTAAAATATAAACTCCCTAATAGTTCTGCAATAAAATTAATAGTACAAAATAAAAGTTCTCAAGGTGTTCGCCTAATCGTTTGTAAATAGACATTTTTAGCTAGTTTTCTCTTTTCCCTTACTTCTTTTTTCAAGGCCATATTTATGAATAAATGAATGAGGAGTATAACGTATTAGCATTATGGCACTAATTAACAATAAAAGAATCAAAATTACCTATTAGGTATCGATTCTCAAATTTGACATTTTGTTATTCTTATTGGCTAAAACCGGAATTTTTAAGAGTTTTCACAGAACATAAAGTACTGTCCAATCAGGCTGAAATTTGGAATGATTATTAATGTTGGGAAAACATAAAAATTGTTCTCCTCTGTTGTGGATGTAAAGGAGGATTTAGGCAAGCAATCCTCAGAGTAAAATTAAATCTGTAGTTAAAAAAGAGCAATTTTTTAAAATAAAACTTTAATCTTGTTTTAAGAGTGTTAAGATTACTCATACGATATGGGCATAGTTTCATCGCATACTAATTTCGCAAATAAAAATATGTGCTAATAAACCTATGTTCAATATTTCGAAGTATCACATTTTTCTTGAATCTGTTGAGGGGTTTAGATGCAGATCAGTAGTTGAACCCTTTTAACATGTGTAATCAAATATACTTTGCATAAAGGTTCTCATGTTTGAATAAATAAGCGAATAGTTTCAACATTTACAAGGCTGCGAGTATAACCTGAAACTGAGATCACTTTCCTAAATATAATCGAAATCTGACGCTCAGGTTGGAAGTTAATATTTTGCCTCATTTTCAAGAATGTAGTCATGGGCAACAATTTTAACGGCGAACATCCCCTTTTTCTTGATAATAGTGCATTTATGCAATTTGGACGCGGCCAAAGTTTTAGTGTACCAAAACCTACCACTTCCTAGGTTTAAAACTTAAGTTTCAAGTTCAAATGTATGTCCAAGCGCGAAGTGGTGGTTTTTCCGAAATATTATAGTTGTGGAATGTATACAAAATATATCACTTATCTTCCAAAACTTCATCTTTTCATTTCTGCTGCATATCCTGAATACAAATTAAACTTGTTTATATTGTTTACGAAATATGTGCATCTTGAAGTGCATTGAGATTAATCAGGAGCTAGTATAAATGTAAATTATTTCAATAAACTGCAATTTTTTGGATCGCTTTTAAATTCCTCCGATACTTTTCAGGGCTCTGCTGGGTAAGAAGATTTTCGTCAGTACCCGCGCCGAAACTCACGACTCACACGCTCGTTCAGAAGAATCTAAGTTGGAGTGTTCTCGATTGGTGACGTTACAGCGAAGTAATGTGGCATTTAGTCCTCTAGAGAACTAAGTAATGCGATGCGCATCCCCAATCTACCCTTTCTCCCTGAAACTGCGCATCGCAAATTAGATTCTTCTGAACGAGCGAAGTCGCTCGTTGCGGCATGCAGTGATTGGGGAAAGCATCTTGCTCAACGAGCGGAATACGTCGATTACCATACTCGTTGGTAATCGGCGCTGTATCCTGCTTTTTGTGCAAACTACTATTAATTGATGGTGCAATAGAGCGCATTTGAGATCGAATCAAATTGTTTATTCGCGATTTTATATCTTTAAATATGGGAATTTCAATAATCACGGGTTATCACTTGCTTTCAGGTGTTTAGAACTTAATAGCTTTTTGATGACGTTTTTGATGACGTTTATTGTAAGATATTCTGCGATTTGGATAGACTCTAGAGACATTACTTGTAAATAAAAGCTCGTGAAATTTCGCTTCTATCTACGATATCATAATATGTGTAAAACAATAACAATTTCCTTTTATACAAATTTTGACCTTGAGTTTTGGACAAATTTGATGAGCTACTGTCCAATTGTGCCCTGAGGAACTACAGTCATAAATTGGAACTGTAATTGTTTTACCATTTGTTTTCGAATATGGTTCTCAAAGTACCGGCAGATCTGACGATTACATTCTCATTGAGACATTTGCGCTTCGCTCTCGATAGTTAGGCTATAGATACGGTCCTCTTTAAAACATAAAACAATGCAGAAAAAATTGTACAGCAAATAAGAAGTAGCTATGTTTATTAATATAATGTTAATAGAAAACACAACTTTTCTTTAACTCAATAAATAGAGACATTAAGTCGTAGGCTTTGATTCCGTACCCAATTGAAAAATTACATTAGGATAATTTGCAAGCCTTGTTAAAATCTACATTGCATATTTTTGAAAATGCTCTAACTTTTTGAATTTGTATGCAAAATGCCTGGCTAACGGACTTGACCAACAGTTTAGGACACTAAAATAGTAGACCAAAGGCCAATTCAGTCTGTCAATTTTTTCGAAAGTTGTCGTGCGAACAGTCTAAAAGTAGACAGATACACACGCGCATAAACGCAGAAAGACACATTCGCGAAAACCGGTTTTTCTGGTTCAGAAGGTCTCAAAACGTGAATATTTGATATTTTTCTTTAAAAAAGGAAGTGTTGCCTCGGCCCTACTCTCGGCTTAGTCCCACTCCTCACTGCTTAAATATGTGTGTTCAACAAGAAAGGTAATTTTCAACCAAGTCGTGGAATTTTCTGCGAAAATAATAGAATTCCTAAACTGAAAAGAAGAGATTTTAACAAAATAATTGACTGATTCAGCTATGAAGGCGAGTTTTAAACCTGAAAATATAAATTTCCCTAAAAAAAGTTTATTTAAACCAACTAGTGGGATTTCAGAACTTATATTTTGGTTTTTAACCCAAAAAATGCACATTTTCACCAAATCAGTTAAACTTCTAAAAAGATGAATTATCATCCAAAAATTTAATAATTAAATTTTGAACTACATAAAAACGATTAATTTTCAACCAATAATGGATAAGCTAAATTTTCAGTTGAGAAACTTACTTTGCAACTAACAAAAAATTTAAACGAAGTAATTGAATTTTCAAGCAAATAAAAGAATTGTTAATTAAAAGAGATTTTTTTCAATCAAGGGCACGTGACAGACATAAATACCCACAATTACCGAACTCACTTTCTCAATTTTCCGAATTTTGATTTGAATCTAAGAACTTTTTCTGTAAGTACTTTATTCGAGGAGGAATTTCGTCAAACATTATTTTCGAAGAAATTAAAACTGGTTGTATTTTTTTAATCTGAGAACTTTTTTCATAACTGAAATAGCGGCTTCAAACTTTAAGAAATGCAAGAGCCGACAGTAAAGTATATTTATGTACATCAGTTGAGTATAAAAGGGTACGAAAATGCGAAGTCTAGTGGCCACTAGACGAGGCTCTATCAGCTGGCTCGAATGCACTCCGCGCTCCCTTATACGACGAGCTCGGGACCAAAAATTTTCCCTTATACGACGGCGCAAGGGGGACCCGTCTAGCCCCTTCCACTTACAATCCCAAAAATCTCACGTGGTCGTGCGCATGCGCTTTGGATCCTGTGGGGTCCACGTGATCGACGCTGTCAATGATGGCTGATAAGGTGTTCTTGCAATAATGTTTTTTCAAAGTTCTTTTCCAACATGAAAGTTGAGTGGAATTTGTTGTTTCAATGTTGAATTATGTAAGTATTGGATTCGTAATATACATTGCCAAAGTTTTTTTTGTCTTCTATTACAGAACTAACAAGCACCGCACATGATCTGCTTCTAAAATTAATTCCGAATATTTTTTTTATTACAACACTAAAACTCCTAAAACTGAATTACTTCACTCTGAACAAACAATTAATAACAATAATTTTAATAATTGTGGACAAAATATAAATATTTTAAGTCTTTCAAATACGACACAAGAACCTAACCTATGAGCATTTTCACAACATTCTTTTTTTGTTACTCTGCCAATGCATTGTACGTTCTGAATACTCATACCGTTATTATAATTCAGAATTGAAACTATATATTTCATCAGCTCCTATGCGTGATACCACTTTTAATTTCGTATTTTCATTTCAACTTCAAAAAACTATTTTTCAACCATAAAAAAACGAATGATCAACCAGTTGTATTCAACGAAAAAACACGAATATTGAACTACGCCTGCCACATTAAACGAGCCTCGCCTCGGTTGCTTTCAATGGCAAGAAAAATGTTAAGTGAATGGTAATCACAAAAAACGCATTCGAAAGACTGCAGTTAATATTCTCATATGAATAGGAAAATTCAACTATCCTCGAAAACTATCCCTAACACATTTAATGAACGTTTTGCGAAAATAATGTTCAGGAATGCGTTTGTGGTGATTATTATTATTAACTTAAAATTTTGTTGGCGGTTTTAGTTGAAAGCAGTCGAAACTGCTTTCTTTAAATGTAACAGGGGTAGTTTTTTAGGAGTATTGGATTTTCTTCTCGATACCTTCATTTTCACTACAGCCTTGGGTATACGTTTCTTATGATTATTATTTATTTAAATTTTTTTGGCGATTCTAGTTGAAAGCAATTGTGACGGGATTCGCTTAATGTGGTCGGGATACTTCTTAAGGGTTGTTGGATATTTTCTGTTGATACGAGTATATTTACTATGGTTTTGGGAATGCGCTTCTTGTGATTACTATGAATTTGAATCTTTTTATCAGTTTTCGTGGAAGGCCGTTGCGACGGGGTGACAATTTTCCCACCATCATGCTCCACGCCTTCCTTTATTTCCCATCATACCCCTTCAATCTCATCACTTCCCTTCATACTTTTCCATCTCCTTTTATCCTTTCACTGCTTCCCCTCAATGCACACCTGTCCCTTCCTTTCCCAGCATCCTTCTCCGCCACTCCTCGCAATTTTTTATTATACGACTCCTTTCTTATCACAACCCTCAAACCCCTTCACTCCCCTCTCTAACATCCCCTCTCCAACTTTCCCATCATCGCATCCAGTCCCTTCTTTCCCCACTATCCCTGTCCATCACTCCCCACATTCACTATTATTCCCATCCTTTCTCACCATCTCTCTCCAATCTCTTGCAAGATTTGTGTTATAGGGTAAAACTTACCACCAAAATTGATGAAAACGACGAAGGCCAGAATCAGAGTTCCAAGAGGGATCTTCATCTTTCTCGTCAGATTTCGTGAAAGACAGCTGATAAATCTAGATAACTTCCACCGCTATATATACCCGAAAAATTAATTTAAAATGACTGTCAAAATCGAAAACAGCGCTTAATAGATCTTAGTCTCTGTCCTTCTACTAACACCCGGAAAACATTTATCAATCAATGTTTGCCTCGTAATTCTGAAAGATACCTAAATTCTAAAATGTAATAATTTTATGAAATAACAGAAGTTTTGAAAATCTATCAATCAAGCTATGGCTTAAGTTTGTCACCTTTCAGTACAGTGTTAAAAATTCTGTTACTTTATCAATTGAATACATTTTACAATTTATGTATCTTTTAGAATTACATTAATTGAATTTAAATCAATAAAAACAGTTAAGAGCTAAACTTTCCAGACATAAAATCAAATTTTTTAGAAAAATGTTGACCTTCAGACCCGAAAAGATGAATATCCAGCAAGAAAGATGACTTTTCAACCTATTAGTTGAATTTCAAAAAAAAATTAATTTTAGACCAAACAGTTGCATTTCAAACCAAATAGTTGAATTTGAAGCAAAAGTGAAGAAATTTCAACACATGACCTGAACTTCTAAAAAAATATTTGAATTTTTAATAAACACAGAAAAATTCTGGAAATTCTTCAATAAAAAACCCGATTATTGAAAATAATAGTTTAATCCTTTAAAAAAATATCAAACACAACAAGTTCATTTACAACCAAATAGTTGAACTTTTAAGCAAAACTGTCAAATTATATAGTAACATTGACCAAAATGCTCTTTAAACAGATGAAACAGGGTGATTTTTCAAGAAAAAAAGTGGAATA
>CAKNWU010200342.1:0-10645 GCA_932072015.1 Andricus quercustozae | reverse complement strand
CGGGTCTTGAAGCATCGCTCTTCCCCTGTGCACAGAGCATGCAGTCGCGCCATGCAACATTTTCCTTCAGGGGCCATACTGGTATCATAGCACTCCAGCAGATCGTCCCTGAGTCGATCCGTCCACTTAAAAGTAATAAGATTCTGCCGGTCCATAACATTGACTCTGTCTTGATTGGCTCCCCCAACTCTAGGATAGTCGGCATTGTTGTCCGACCCTGCGCGTTTGGTTGTTTTGAACCACACTCACTACAACTATGTTTGGTGTTATCACTGCTGTTCTTACGTGCAGCTAGGGGAAAGGGTTTGTGCATCCTTCTGGAGCCCCGCACGCAAGGATAAGGCTGCATACTCTGAGAGGTCGCCCGGTATCCCAGAGTCACCGTTTGAGACACATCACCCAGGTGCCATTCAGCTTTCGGCACGGTTGTCACGCCTCCGCTTAGGGGTTATTCCTTTGGGACAATCCCTGGACAGTTGTCCGCGACTGCTTATCAATTAGTGTAACCATATTTAGCAGAAGTCCTTGATACAGGGACCCTCTATTCGCACCCCGAGGACGCGTTCGGTGGCTTTGTGACAGGTCGATAATCATCAATAAATGTATAATATACTATTTTCATTGAAATACCATTTCCAACGTTAGACAATAAGAAAAACTTACGAAGAATGAAAAAATTAGTCGAATAATAAGTTGAAAAATATATACATTCTATAAAAATTTGCGTTTGACAAAAATCTCACCGTAGTCTAAATATCATTTGATAGAGGTAATAAGTCTTTGTAAAATATTTTACAAGTATAAGAAACTACAGGAGCGGTCAAGCTGATAACGGGACGTGGGGTAGGGTGGGGGTAGTCGGCCCATAGTGGTGCCTCACTACTCTTGGCATATGTACATGTCGGTACGTTTGCGTGTATGCAAATGTATGAGTATATGTGTTTGAGCATTTTATTTCCATGAGGAAGACAACCCAAATTAGATAAATTGATTATTGTCAGGTCAATCCGCATTTGGAGCAATTTTACTACCTGCTATCAATACACCTCAAACATTTTACTAGCCTACTATCAACACACCTCAAACATTTTCTTCCAAATACTCATAAGTATTTCATGCATTAGGGTAATACAGTAAAATGATCGTTAGACTAATTAGTCTTATTATTGTACAATTAAACATAGAAAATTTTCGTCTCTAGTAAGTAGGTGAAATTAGATAGCTGGTTTTATTTTATTTCATTAGTAAATATGAAATTCCAATATTAAAAAGCATGAGGGTTTCGATCCAAGGCCCGACTCTAACCCACCACCAAGGGTGGACGGCTCCGCAGGGGCCATCCTACCAGGAGCGGTGCAGACTTCAACAACCTAGTTGCCATGGTCGAAGAACAGTTAACGGGGCTCTCCGTGAGGAGGAAAAGCCGTAACGCTGCCCAGAGAAGGAGAGCCTGCTTAGCGCGGCTTTCAAACATCAGCCAAGGCACCTCACAAGGGGCCATGGCTCACAAACATCATCTGGAGCAGCTCTTCAGGCACTGGTGCACTTAATTCTATATAGTGCAGGCAGATTTTAGCTATCATGACTTTATGTCACTAAACTGTACGACACCCACCGTTTCTGCGCAATTGAATAAACAGGCCAATAATCTTGATATATTTATCGTCTCTCCGGAAATCCCTACTGTTAACGACGTCATTGTTACCAAGGACAGGTTCGGGTCTGACCAGAAATGCTCCGAGGCTCTCTAAAGGAGGGGCGACGCAGAAAAAGTTTTCAAAAAGTACAATTTGAGTGATATAAGGCATTAGTCATTTAAACAATTTAAATTAGTCATTTAGGGACTTTTTGGAACTCCTGGATCTCCTTGCCGGTACCGCCAGAACGTGCAAACAGTGAAATCGCTATCACGTAGGGCCTGCAATATAACATCGAACATTAGCAAAATTCCGACTAGCAAAGAAATCATGGATAAGTTTAATGATAATTTTCCTGAAAAAGATGGCTCATTACCGGATATCATACCATCCGCCCCTAATAGCTGTTTTCTGGACAGAGACTACTCAATGGTGGGATATGAGGCTGCGCTGAAAAAGGGAAGAACTTCTTTCAGTCAGGGTTTAGACGGCATCACGGGGGATATTCTTCATAACATGCCTCCTTCAGTTTATGTCTTTATGTTAGCGTCTCCAAAAGCTTGGCGTAATTTCCTCATGATTTATATACCTAAACCTGGAGGTTATGGTTATCGACCCCTTTAACTTGCATCCACAACGTGCAAGCCTTTTAAAAGATTAGTTTAAAATAGACTAGAGTTATGCTTTCGGGAAAGACAAGTCAGTAGAATTTGGGACAATATAAGATACAGCGTTGAAAAAATTAAGGTTCTGGGTATCTGGCACGATACGAAATTATTAAGGAAAACTCATATTACAAATATTTCTAGTAGGGCAAGGCAGGCTATAAATATCCGCAAGGTACTCAGCAAAGTTAGCTAGTGTACAGACCCGGAATTGATGCTCCTCACATATAGTTTTGGAAAATTTCTTGCTCAATGGTGACGTGACAATTATTGAAACCTTTTCGATACTTTTGGATACACCAAATCAATCATGAAAAAGAACGTTTTTAGTCCCTTTCAAATGTACGTATTTCGCTGTTCCTATTTACTGTTTTTTAAATAAAAAACGGCTTTGAAAAGATTAGAATCTAAATATTTTTATTACCTAATCGGGGATTCAAGAAAGAAGGACAAAAACGGCATTCCTAGGTATTGAAATTTCTAATACCTTTCTTTGCAAGCCTTCTTACCGGGTTCTTCAGCAATTAAGACCAGCCTAAAAATGCTCGATGCTGTGCAGCATGAAGCGCTTAGAGTCGCAATGGGACGTATGAGGACTATCAATGTGTCCGTTCTGCTTTCTCAGGCAAACGAGACGCCCCTAGAGGTCGGGAAGTCGATGGTTATGATTAACTTTATCTCAAGATATTTTTCATGGGAGGATAGCCGGATTATACCTAAGCTCAGCTTACTATCTGAGATAATTGACTTACCATCTTTCAGATTAAAGGCGAAAAACTATAAAATACTAAAAATTGTATTGGTCACAGGAATCTGTTAATATCAGTTCATAGATCCTGGAAGCCTTCGTACTTTGACTGCAAATGGGAAGAGGTGATCGAATCCATAAACTTCGATACTTATTCGGGGGTAGAGATAAAAAGCAAGGAAATTTTCAAGGGAGAGCTTTGGGGCTTTTTCCGCTTTTTATACCGTTAAATCAGTTTCAAAAGAGTCCACAGGGGTGGGTGCGGATTTTTTTGTTTAACATAGCAGTAATCTAACTATTTAATTGTCGAAGAGATTCTATTTATTATATTATTGTACTGCCGAAGCTCCACTGGATTTCAGCAGTAGGTCTTCGATACCGTGTCGAAAGTCGAAAATCGAACGGAACTCTTTTTCTAACACGTGGAGATAGAAAGAAATGTTCGTTCAATTTTCGACTTCAAAACAGCATCGGAGTCCCACTGCTGCACATTGAGGCATTGAAGGTGACGAAAGGGAGGATACTTTGGAAAAATAGGGGATGTTAGGGAGACGACAGCCTGGGTAGAACGCCGATAGGGTACGTGTTGGGAATATTCAGAAAATGGTTCATAGAGGCATACAGGGAACAATGGGATAGGAGGGCGGGAGATAACTCTTCGGTCCAGAAACGTTCAATTGCTCAATCACCTCTTATTGACTGCTGCTGAACGAACTTCGCAGTTTCTTCCATATCTATCTTGACAAAGAGGAGTCGACACGAGAAGGGAGACATTTAGTTTACGTTTGGTAATTCCTGTGGCAACTTCTCGAGGATTATCTGAGGTGGTTTCTATGTGTGTACACGCTGGAAACTAGAAAATAGATACCTAGTTTTAATCTTGAAGCAAATGTCACTAAATCTTATTTCTAATGCATTTCAATGTCCCTGCTTATTTACTTAGTGGTCTATTTGTTATATGTTTGTTTATTTATTTATTTTTTTCTGTGATTCGTTCGCTGTAATTTTAGCTTATTACTTAGCCCTGTTTTATTTACATAATCATGCATACATAGCAACTAGCAATCAGAAGCCTAATTTCAATTTTTGACGCAATTTAATTAAATTTTATTATAAATAGAATGAAAATATCTGTTTATTTATGTATTTAACTAGCCATTTCTATCTTAACTAGTTCGTTTATTGATTTAACTATTTATTTAGTTATTATATCACCTCATGCCACTGTAACAGATGCTGTAACAAAGGCATTATCCCCTCCACATTTGCTGTTGATGAGGGTTATGGGAGGCTGTGTTTAAGCACCACACAGCAGTTCCGATTGTCCACTTGACATATGTATATTGTAACGGATTTGTTACGTATCAGTTCGAACTCGTTGCGGTCCTGCAATAAAAGGTTGCCAGAAAGCACTCGAGACGGAGCGGAATCCCCCGAGGGGACCCGAAACCTCGAGCGGCAGCGCGTCCCATCGCCAGTCTCTGTTCGTTCTCCCGACCAGTCACTGGTTCTTTGCTAGTCGTGTTTATGTGTGTGTGTGCCATTTTCGACCACAGAGGATCGCTCTCATTCTCAGCCACGATGTCTCGTCGCCTCCCTGAGGATCTCCAGCGCCACATCTTCGCAACTAGGACTTCCGACCACCGTCATCATCTCACCGGTTACTCTCAACGTACCACAAGATCTTCGCCTATGTAAGTGGCAATATATGTATTGTTTCCTAATTAACGACTCTCATTTGTATTTACCCCTATTCTTTCGGCTTCCAAATCCCACTTTCCCTCCTTGGTAATCATTTCCGTCATACCTGGCGCCCAACTCCAAATTACCCACACCTTTTCCTTCCAAAATCTTAAGCTTGCCGAAAAAAGGGACACAAATTGAAATATGAAATTTATATTGAACTCTACTCCCAAACTACTACTCTTGAAATTCTTGTTCGAAACCTACATTTTGCATGCTATTGCATCTTCGCGCCTTGCCATTTCAGGATTAATTTCTGAATTTATATCGATACATACAAGGACTTATATCTCCTATGATTTCCTTTTAAATAATGATTGGCTAGACCTGTTCAGTGTTGATGAAAACTTTAGAACTGAATACAAAATGTATATAAAACGAAACAACTTTGAAACTTTTGATCAATTAGAAGATTCTGGTAAAGAATGAGAAACTGAGGTAGCAAAATCAAAAATTGTAGGGCAAGTCTTACAAATAACTGAACCTAAAATTGAGGATAAAAACGAACAAAAGTATCATAACCGAGTCAAAATAATAATCAAAACGGAATCCAATATCAAAATATATAGGGTACAAATTAATATAAAAAGCGATTTCCATTTTTACCATTTGAATTTCCATTCCTACATTTTCCAAATCAATATTAACAAAATTTTAGACCTATCTTCAGACCTAGATTTCCACCTGGTTGCCTACCTATATTCAAGACAAATTTTCTATCAAATTCCCAACCTAGATTCCAAAACAATAGACTCAGACAGACATGCCCAGCTAGGGAAAATTGCCGCCCGGAACACATGTTCCGCGTCCACCACTATTACTTCTGGAGACCAGGAGTGGTGATAGAGGTTTGCGAGAATCTCTCCTCTGCGACGTTACACAGGAGAGATTATACCAACTGTACCACCACTCACGCTCTCCAGAAGAAATAATAGTGGATACGGAACATGTGCTCCCGCCGGGAATTTACCCTAGCTGGGAAATAATAACAGTAAACAAAATTTTCAAAAACCAAATTTCGGGAATAAAAATAAGAAATCAAGAAACCATTCTATTTAGAACTTCCAAAATAAAATAAACTCAAGCTCAGATAAAACACCGAATTCAAACACGAATGAAAACACAAATAATAATTTCAATTGCAGATACAGTTGCCACACATTCCTGCGTGGTCAAAGAATTATTGGAAAAAAATCCAACTATTCAATTTCTAAACCCGTTTTGCGAATATTTATGTTCGCGAACGGAGAAACAGTCGATATAATTGGACAAGTAGTAATTTCAATCATAATCAGAAAAAGCGAAACATTTATTGTACAGGTTAGTTCCAAAATTAAAATCCGTAGATATTCTAGGTACTGATATGATAAACCCAATATCCTACCGAAGGTCTAACGGAAAATATCTTTAGCAGGGCTCAACTTTTTATATTTTTTGACAAAAATTTCATGCAATGTTCTTTAAATGTAAGTTAAATATGTACAAAAGTCTTTAAATGAATAACTTTTACCCTAGCTTCAGAAAAAATTGCTGAAAAAACTCTTTTTTTGACCTTCTAGATTGTACCCCCGCCCGCTTAATAATCATCCCCAAAAGCAGAAAATTTTAACCCCTAGAGAGCATGCCTACCCAAAAAACAGAAGACTCATTTGCTTCCAGAAAAATTAGAATTGACAGGAAAAATAAGTAACATAATTCAGGCAAGATTTCTTATAATAGTAAATACAAGGAAACATATAGGGATAGCGATAGTTATCTTTGGAAAATTAAGAAATTTTCTAAGCGGCAAAAATCAGAAAAGGAATCTCAAAAAGCTAATGAGATATCGGAAATTGATAACAGAAATCAATGGTTTAATTTTAAAATCAAAGCGATCAAAGAAAATAATATTTCAGATAGTTTATAACAAATAGACGACCAAAATAATTATCCGCCAGAGATTTGTGAAGGCATTGTTGAGCCTAACAAAAGCCAACAATCACACAAACGACCAATTTAAAAAAATATAAAACTGATGTACAGGGCCACGACCTAATTGAACAGTGATATCGCCAACTAAGTCCAAAAATTAAAGAAATAATTGATCAAACTGTAGATAAATTACTAGAACAAGAAATAATGGAACCCTCCTATTCTGATTGGTCAAACCCTATCGTAATGATCAAAAACCCGGGTAAAGACAATAGATTATGCTTAGATTTTAGAAATGTTAATAATATTACTCAAAAGGACCTATAACCAATCCCACTCATAACAGAAATACTGGGAACTTTAAGATTAACCATATTCATTTCAAAAATTGATCTAAAATGAGCTTATTCACAAATTCGATCAGAAGAAAATTCAAAACCAATAACAGCATTCACAATCCCTGGAAAAGGCATGTACCAATTTAAAAGGATGCCATTTGGTTTAAAGAATGTTCCAGCCACTTTCCAGAGACCCCACACGTAGCTGGAACAATAGAACCGATGAACAGATTACTTAAAAATGATCAAACATGGGATTGGGGATTAGAACAAGTTGAAGCATTCAAAAAAATTCAAGATCTCTAAACATTAGGACCTATATTAACGTGTCTAGATTTCACGCAACCTTTCCAACTCGAAACAGAAGCGAGTAACACGGGATTAGGAGCCATACTTACGTAGACAATTAACGGCGTAAATTACGTGATCGCTTAAACGAGTAGAAGTTTCTTTCAACAAGGCCGAATCTCGGTACTCGGTATCATAAAAAGAGTGCCTAGCCGTGGTTTGGCCCATTAGGAAATTTAAACCTTACTTAGAGGCTAATATTTTTAAACTTATAACGAACCATCTAGCGTTATAATGGCTCCATTAGCTGAAAACTCCCACTAGCCAATTAGCCAAATGGCCATTAGAACTTCTGGAATATGACTACGAAGTCATATATCGCAAATGTAGCTCGAATGCTGTCGCTGATGCTCTCTCGAGATCAGGAGAACCAGCCAAAACAATAGCGTTTGCGTTAGCTTGTAGCGTAAAAAAGCCGAAAACGGACAATAACGACAAAACAGACGACTGTTACTCTATAAAAATGAGACGAATTACAAAAAGACCCTAAGAACACAAAAAATGGCGAATGAGACGATCGCAACTCTCTTTTTACAGAACTGGCCCACTTAAATCCCTACCACCACAAACCACTTCGGAACAAACACACAAAAAAAAAAACTTAGACGTCAAGTTTTGCGGGAAAATCACGATGAAATCCACGCGGGACATTTCGGCTCAGACAAAACTTATAATTCTATGCTTAAAATTAAAATTACCGAACACAACTTCTGGCCAGGGGTATATTAGAACGTGATCAAATACGTAAAAAACTGCCAGATGCCAGAAATGCCCACTACGTGTGATATTTTTCTTATGATTTGCGCATCATTCTTACGCACGCGCGCACCTAACATCGTCCTAGTAGAGGGGGCATCCGATAAGTGCGCAATTCCTGGAAATTCCCGCCCGTACAGCCCCGAAATGAGAAACTTGTCGGACTCCTACTGTAACCAAAATAAGATAGGATTAATGGAGAAAGGGTAGTTGAAGAACCACGGACCATGGGAGCAGCATCAATACTGTATAGTTTAAGTCTCTGCTGTATTATATTCGCTTTACTTGCCTATATATTTGTCCGAAATATGATTGCCTTGTTTATAGTAACCCTACTCTAAAGAAATTTGTGATGTCTAGTAGGGTGGCCCAAAAATACACATTTTGGAATTTTTGACCCACGTAGTCGCCAAATCGTTCTCTGGTGAAAACAACCCAGTGGGCAAATAAATTAAGGATGTCCTAGAGATGTCTTCGGGACATCCCTTAGACGTCTTTTGCAACATGCCTTTTAGACATCGTAAGAATGCTCTTAAGAATCTAATGTCAGTACGAAAGATGTACCGAGGACGTCCCATGTCTTCAAGACGTCTTTAGGACATCTTTAGGACATTAGCCGTCTTAGAGACGTTGTTTTGACTGACTATGGACGTCCTAGGAACGCCCCAAGGACGTTCTTGGGATGTTCATAGTGTTGTGCCCACTGGGAAATAAATACATTTTTTTTTATTTTGAAATAAAATAATTTTTAGTACTTTGTAAATCAATTTTTGTGTCTTATGGAGTTTAACAGGTAAAACGTATCCTTTTTTACTTATTCGATTTTGTTGTAGAAATTATGAGTCAATTTATTTACCCTTTTATAAAAGTGTTCTCTTCTCAGTAAAGATGCATTTTGTCAAATTTTAATATATCAACAAAGTAATAAAAATATTTCAGACATCTCGAAGGTTGAATAAAATTGCAATATTTGTTGACTCGTAGCGAGCCTCAGATATGATTGTCTAACTTAAAATTTTTAAGAAGCATTTTTGAGGATATTGAGAACAGATTTATAAAAACAAATGTTCATTATTTTTTAATTTATAGTTTTTAAGCGATTACGAAAATGAGTGAAAATGAAAAATTTTAGTTAAACAGCAGCTTTTCTTCGAACCTGAAGAATTTATGGCAGCTAAGTTGAACTCGGTCATCGCCCGACTCGCATTTTGGTACCTGCTAAATATACCCCCACCATTGCCGCCAGTGAGTTTCCCCTCACTTGCATTTACCAAGCATATCTGTCGTCGGATTAGAGCTAGGCATACCTGAGATCTTGAAATTAGTATCCAGTGTACTTATAATCCCTTTGTATTCAATACTCATTCATAGATTGTCTATATATTACTCCAATTTGGAAGGCTTAGAGGTTAAATTTATTCAGTTTTGAAGACTTTTAAACTGGAGATTGAAAACTTCGCAAATTAAAAAAATTTTAATGTTTTAAAAGTGAGTTTTGAGTACAATTTTTAATGTATAAATTTGCAATAATTCGTCTAATAATGGTATCATCTGAAGGAAATCAGATTCACGCATTCGCATTTATGACTTTAAAATTAAAAATATTGTACAATTAGGCTGATTCAATGTCCTATAGATGAAAACTCGTAACCTCCATTAGTCTTATGGAGGAAGTTTTCTTAGTCATCACTTTCTAAGTCATAGGGTGACCTCTGTTTACTAAAATAAAAACTAACAGAAGTAAAAAAGTAGGTTTCTCATTTTATCGATCACATATAATTATATTTACGTATTTTTACTATTGTATATATATTTGTTTGTTATGACTGACTTTATCAATATATGTCGTAAAATGTATTTCAGTAATTTTTCTAAATTTCTAATTCGCAGTTATAGATGTTTTTCTTTATCATGAAATACGCATTATATTTCGACCGATCTTATTGTATGTACTATCAATGTTTCAATGAAAATAATTGTTTAATGGTTTTTATATTGTAAGCTTATTAATTAATTATTTACTGACTCTATTAAAACTTACATTATCTGGAATTAGTTTAAAAGGTTATTAATAATTTAAATTGTCAGAAATGAAAAAAAAAAACAAGTAAAAATTATTTGAATGTTTAAATGAAAATGATAGAATAATGTTTAAATAAATATCTGAATTCAATTTTCAGAATTATATATAAATCTTATGTTCAAATTTTCGAAAATTAGTATAAAAAGTTATTAATAATTCAAATTTTCAGAATTGAAATTTCCTGCGTAATAAAATATGAAGTAAACCATATTTGAATATTTCAATGAAACTATTTTTTTATGATTTTTATGCTGTAAACAGTTTAATTAATTATTGGTCGATAATTTTGTTAAAAACTTTAAATTAAGTAAAGAAAGAATTTGAATTGTTTTTCAATTGAGTAACATAAATTGATTATTTACTTCAAGGTAATGCAATTGAATATGGGCTATTATTTTTATAATAAAAGCTTATAT
>CAKNWU010200320.1:0-10306 GCA_932072015.1 Andricus quercustozae | reverse complement strand
TAGTCAGGCTTATGCACTGATAATTTGCAGACTGATTTTTAGGTGTAACAATTTGCAGCCATCTATTTCATTGTAATTGTTTTTATTTCTGAAAATCTATCAAATTTGAAAGACAATTTTAGCTTGTTTCAGATATCGAAACAATAATTAAAAACTTTCATTTTGTTACTGGAAGATATTTGGGCTCGATTTTTAAAAATTAAAGGTATTAGGAGAATCTTTCTCTTTTTTCTTAAAAATGTCCTAGATTTTGAAGAAAAAAATTCTTATTTCTATTCTCGGATAACTGTCCATCTGAGATTAAAAAAATGACTCGAGATTTCGAGTTCATTACTATTACTATTATCACTATTAGAAATTAATATTTTTATTTGACTTTTATTTAAGAAGACATTAGCCAAAGTCAGATGATCAGTGAAAGCGATATAAAGTGTAAATAAATATATAGAGCTAGGTGAAGTGTGTACAAAATCCATGATTCGCTTACCAATATTGAGATCTTTGGTGGAAACTGGAAATATTGATTACAGTTGGGGTACAACTCTATACAGGTAACCAGATCTAGATACAACAATATTATACGCGCAGTATAGTTTAAGTAAAACAAATACTTCTAAATATTTCATTACTATAAATTATTGACAAAGATATTCTTCCTTTCTTCATATGCCAGAAGCGAAGTAAAAACGCACGAAAGCAAAAACGACCTAGGAAACGGCGAGAGGAAAAGCGAGCCAAGAATGAAGGGGAAAGGTTCCCCCACTTTGCTCCTTTACTTTACATCACGTGATCGGGTCCTCTCCTCGACGGTCAGCTCGGCCAGCCTCGTGTAAAACCGAAAATGCACGAGCAGGAACCGGAGGGTCAGAAAGAGCTCGCCCGACTTCACGATTCGGTTTCGTTGGTTCTTAGGAGGTTTGGGTTGATTTTTCTTCTCAAAAATTCACATCTAAAGGAAAGACTTCAAATACGTGTGACGAAGTCTCAAAATATTTAATCATTATGTCTTTCAGGAACTCGTATGGAACGTTTTAGACTATCTGATTGTACGGAGAATACATTATAAGACACTGGAGGTTTATAAAGTTCAAATATATTGAATATTTTATATGGGATTTTAAAATTAGGTGAATGATATCTATCACTTTCGAGTAGTTTCATTGTTCATTATTTATGTTTTGTTTTTCAATCGATTTTAAATATTGCAAAGATAAAATGATAATAAATAATAATAATTATTTTTAATTTATTAAACTAATCAACATTTTTACTGTATGGTTACATCTGATAATTACCTTTCTTTTCATGCTATTCTATACTATAATCACAACTTTGGGGATTTTAAGAGCAAAAGCCGAAAAATCATTAACTTGACCTCATATGCTTTCTTAATATATAAAAACTTCATAAAACCTTCAATGTCCTAAAATATTTATCTTAACTTTACAAAATTTCGTTTTTACAATTTTATTTTAATTGTGAAATAATTTTGAATGGAAAGGAATTATGAATAATTGTAAAATAAATCTAACAACATTTATTTTACAAAGAAATATCTCATGATTTTTAAAGGACAAAATAATTTTAAAAGTAAGTCTTTGTAGTATTTTAATAACTAATGAACATATTTTCGGAAGATTTTCCCTTGATTCTGTCCTGATAGGGTCAAGCGTGGTAAAAAAAACCGACGTGAAATTTCAAATAAAAACTGTACTCTGTATAAATTAATATTAAAAATAAAAAATATTCCTAAATTTTATTTAAATATGATACACATTGACTTTTATTTTTTTTAATCTTGTAAATAGTTTGTCATTTTTGAAATTATACGACATTTTGGTACCATCTTTGTCCTTACGGAATAGATTTCAGGAATGAAATTATAAAAATATCTTCATTACTTAGTAAAATACTATGAAGACTTGCCTTTCAAATGATTTTTCCTGAGCATAAATCAGATTTAAGCACACTCAAAAAATAAAATTAAGAAAGGTCAGAAATTCATGCAGTTTTTTTTTGTTTAGAAAATCCCACACATTTTTTAATAAAACTCATTTCCACGCCACCGCGGAGGTAGTATCATGGGATATTTCTTTATAAAATAAATTTCGTTGAATTTATTTTACAATTATTTACAATTAATTTCTAATTAAAATAAAATAGTAAAAATAAATATAAGTTTTCCACGATTCTTGACAAGAGTTTCGAAATATTTGGTAAGATTTCAGATATTTTAAATCAAAATTTGTAACAAAAAAAATCAACCGAATAGTTTAATTTTCAGGCAAAAATGTTAATTCTCAACGAAAAATGTGATAATTGTTATTTTAATAACAAGATTTTATTTTAAATAAAAAACGGTTGAATTTAACTTTAAAATAATGAATTTTCCACAAAATAAATAAATTTTTTGAGTAAAAACGATTTTTAGTCAAGAAAAAAAAAAGAAAATTACAAGCAAATTATAATTTAAAGCAAAAAATAATTTTCAATAGAAAATTAAAATTTAGAATAACTATTTATTCTTTAAGTTATTTATTTTTAAGCTCATAGGTATAAATATAAATTTCCTAAGATTCTTAAGAAAATTTTCAAAGGTTTTTGAATATTTCTGTATGGCAATTAAAATTTCAACAAAAAGTATAAGTTTTAACTAAACAGCTGAATTTTCAAGCAAAAAAACTGAATTTTTAACGAAAAATGTAATAATTGCTATTAATTTTCATATAGGATTCTTGACAAAATTTCACAAAATTGGTCAATATTTTAGATATGTTAAATAAAAATTTCAACCAAAAATATAATTATCAATCAAAGACTAACTGATACATTTTTATAATTTCATTCTCGAAATCTATTCCCTTAGGTCAAAAATGATTAAAAATGTCGTATAATTTAAAAACTGACCAACTACTTACAAGAATTTTTTAAATAAAAATCCATGTGTATCATATTTAAATAAAATTTAGGAATTTATAAAAGGTATTCATATTTTTAATTTTTTCAATAAATTTATACAGAGTACAGTTTTTATTTGAAATTTCACGACCGTTTCTTGTAGCATGCTTGACCCTATCAGGGCAGAATCAAGGAAAAATATTCTAAAAATTTGTTCATTAGTTATTAAAATACTGCAAAGACTTACCTTTAAAATTGTTTTGTCCTTCACAAATCGTGAGATATTTCTTTGTAAAATAAATGTTGTTACATTTATTTTACAATTATTCACAATTCAATTCCAATTACAATTATTTCACAATTAAAATAAAATTGTAGAAACAAAATTTTGTAAAGTTGAGATAAATATTTTAAGACAGGTGTCGGCAGCGAGGGGAAACTTGTGGAGTCCAGCTCTTTTAACACTTGTCTCGTTTCCACCACTCCGCCTCCTACCTTAGCTGAAAGAGCGAGAAGGAAGTTTTCCGTGCTGAGGGAGGAGGCGGTGTGGTGGAAACGAGACATGTGTCAAAAGAGCTGGACTCCTCAAAATTCCCCTCGCTGCCGACCCCTGTTTAAATACATTGAAGGTTTTATGATGTTTTTATATATTAAGAAAGCATATGAGGTCTAGTTAATAATTTTTCGGCTTTTGCTCTTAAAATCCCCAAAGTTGTGATTATAGTATAAAATAGCATGAAAAGAAAGGTAATTATCAGATGTAAGCAAACAGTAAAAATGTTGATTAATTTAATAAATTAATAATAATTATTATTATTTATTTTCATTTTAACTATACAGATAGATATTACTAACCTAATTTAAAAATCCCATATACATTATTCAATATATCTGAATTTTATAAACCTCCAGTGTCTGTAGAATTAGATAGTCTAAAACATTCCGTACGAGTTCCTGAAAATCATAATCATTAAATATTTTAAGACTTCATTACATGTATTTGAAGTCTTTCCTTTAGGTGTGAATTTTTGAAAAGAAAAATCCACCCAAACCTCCTAATAGCCAACGAAACCGAATCGTGAAGTTGGGCGAGCTCGGCCCGAACCTCGGGTTCGTTCTCGTGCATTTTCGATTTTACAAGAGGCTGGCCGAGTTGACCGTCGAGGAGAGAAACCGACCACATAATATAAAGCAAAGGAGCTCGTTTTGCCTCTCGCAGTTTCTTAGGTCGTTTTTGCTCTCACGCGTTTTTACTTCGCTTCTGCGTACGTTTTTTTCCGTTCTCTGTTGCTCTCAGCGTTTCATTTTTGAGTCAGATTGCGACGTCTACGAAACTGTTTGAAGCTATTCATACCAAAATTTTGATACACACAGCTACGCTCTTTCATTGTTTTGCTTCTAAAATTAAGGCATAATAATTAAAAGAGAGCTTTTTTTGTGTTGGTTTGCATACCAAAAGTTTAACATAAGTTTTCATTTTCATTACCTTTCAATAACTTTGTTATTGATTTTGTAAAATGTTTAGAAAACTTTCACTTTGATAAGAATATATTTGTTTTAATAACGAAGCGACATTATAAAAAAAATTATTTTTGTTTAATATCCAATTAAACTAAGGAAAACGAAAGTTTTCTAAATACCCCTAGAATATTTGTGAACTTTCACGATATGCTCTAAAGATTTTTTTGTGCATTTACGTTTTTTTCTAGTTACTCGAACTATCTTTCGCTATACGGATCCTTGAAAGTTTTTAAAGACAAGTGTATAATTTCGCATTTAAAATAAAACGAAGGTACATAAAAATGTTCTTTATTTCTAGTGATATTGATAATTGGAAACATAATATAATTTACTTTTAACTGAAGAACAGATAAAATTCTTACCTACAATTATAAAAAGACTATGTAAGATTATTACACGATACAGAACGATGCACAGTTGTCAAAACTTCAATAGTTTTCAATCGTTTCTAATCAGGGTACCATTTGTTAATCGATTTTAATTATTTTGTATTGTGTATAGAGATTATGTTTCCACTCCTAATGTTACTAATTATTTTCAATCGGGGCCGCAATTTAGGTGGCGACCGGTGTTTGTTTTCTCTGACGAAAAATAACCTAAAATAGAATAAATTTTTCTTCCCGTCCTCGCGGTGTGTTGGGCATTTTTTATATATTTGTGGACAGTTGTTGAGTGTTTTTAAAATTATAAACTGATATACATTGATAGTTTTTGAAATTCGCAACAATTTACTACTATAACCAGTGGCTAGAAGGAAGTCGACGGGGAGAGAAGAAAATACTGTCCGAATCCGATTTCAGACAGGAAAAATCTTGAATTTCGAAATGCACAAAATAAGACACATTTTTTATAGTCTCATTTTCAGCAATTAAAAATTCAATGAAGTAGGTAAGAAAAATGTTTTGCAGAATCTTCTTCTTATATGGTAGAAGAAATCCTGTTCTAGGCCTGATAATATGTTAAAACAAATTTATTTTCATTTTATCAATTTTAGGTGTTATTCCTCTATAAATAACAAATACTTTCTAGGCATGAAAGAATTTCTTAGTTCAAGATTTGTATTTATTAAAAATTGAAAATTAAGAAAATTCATTTCCAGACCTAATACGGCCTAGTACTCTCAGCTCGCGAAAATTATTACAAAACATTTATTTAATTTTTTTAATGGACATATTGCTTAAAATTTGTTGCTTAGAAAAAAGTAAATAAACGTTTTCAAATAATTCCCGCAAAACGAAAGTGCTGCCATCAAATTTCCGCTCCATTAATTGAAAATTCTACTACCGATTGGCCCGATTGGAAACAATTGGGAACAATTGAAACTTTGCAACACTCAATCTTTTCCAATCGCGCACACACGATTAAGAAACACGATTAGAAACAATTCAAATTTCTTTCTATCGTTCTGAATTGTTTTCAATTAATTATTTGTAGACGCGTAGTGTCTTTTTGTTTTGACGTCTAAAGGAAGTCAACGAATGTGGAAAATCAAAACGTATACACCAACGAATTCCAGACCACTGAAAAGTTTGATTAAATACAATTCTGGATAAAAATTAGTGTTACGTTTCGAGGATAGTCTGCTCTCAACATCAGAGCTGACTTATTACATTTTAGAAATTGAGTAGACAATTAATCGGTGCATATAAGGCAAAGTAGAGAAAAACGATCACGACGGCGCATATTTATGTTAAAAGTTCGTAAAAATTGCTTCTTTGTTTTGAAGAGAAAGTAATGTTAAAAGACTATTGTATATATTGTTGAGAAAAACAACATTTCGGCCTGAAGAAAGCATTTCGTAATCTATTAATGTTAAAATTTATAACACATAGAGTTATTCAGAATTTCAAAGATTCCATTATTAAAGAATTTTACTCAATTAATTTCTACGTTTATCATAGTACATCAATTCGTAACATCTTTTAGAATTCATTTATGAAATATTATTCGTTAATAAGATATAAAAAATGTATTGACTAATTGAAATCGATTTTACTATTCAAAGTTCAAGTGTACATAAAATCTTGACTACATGGTCAAAACTTGAGACTGAAATTCGACTGGCTTTATTTTGATTTGCATTTTAGAATTCATAGACGCAGCAGTCAATAGCTACATAATTTCGTATGTTTGAACAAAATATATATTTAACAATATATGTACTTGAACTAATTAAAGTACTATATTATGGTTTAAAATTTTTATACTGAGCATATCATGTAACAGTCATCATATAATAGTTTATTTTAATAGTAATAATAATAACGGCGAGAAAACGTAGATGTCAGGAAACTGTGTGAATCACAAGTTACACAGTTGCGAGACTATTCTAACAGCAAGCGAGATGTTACCCTTTGCAACACCATCTGTAAAGCTGATCTTGACCACACGCCCTTGAATTTGTCTTCAGAGGAGGCCTTGAGTACCAGGGCAGAAACCATAGAGGAATTAGAAACGCAATGGAGACAGAAAGCCATCCACGGCGAGCACCCCAAAATGTTAGATCAACATGAAGTGGATAGTGAGGCATCCAATATTTGGTTGAGAAAGGGCGACCTATATTCAGAAACGGAAGGATTCGTTATTGCGATACAGGACAGGGTTTTCAGCACCAGAAATTATCGCAAACACGTGCTACATCAAGATGTTGTTGACCGGTGCCGATTATGTGGAGATACCAATGAATACATTGACCATATTATTGATGGTTGTCGCGTAATGGCACAAAGAGAATATTCGCACAGGCATAATGATATGGCGGGAATTATACATTACCATTTTGCCCTAAACCTAGTACTCTTAACAGAATGGATGCCTTTCTATAGACACATTCCAATGCCAGTTTTAGAAAATGAAGATTACATCTTATATTGGGATGTTACTATCCAGACGGATCATTACATCAGAGCGAATCGACCGGACATCTTCATGCGAGAAAAAAAAGGTGGAAGAGTCTACATCATCCACATTGCTTGTCCAATTAACCGAAATTTGCAGGCAACCTATACAGACAAGATCCACAAGCATAGCGAGCTAAGGCACGAAGTAAAGACAATATGGAGGAATGTGAAACATGCATCTATTCATACTATTGTGATTTCGGCTACAGGCAATGTGCACGCAACATGCACTGAACATCTTGAACATTTAGGAGTCAGTAGGGTACTGACAGCAGCTCAGAAGGCAGTTTTATTAAACACCTGTCGCATTGTAAGAAACTTTCTGGACCATCAGGAAGCAAGCGACGAAAAATCTATAGAGTCAGGGCCGGCCGTTCAGGTGGGTAGTATGGGTAGTACTACCCACTCGGATAAAAATCCCTGTGGGTATTTACCCAATCGGAATTTGCGGACAAAATCTTATATTCCTATTCAACACTGAGCACGTTCAGCATATCCCCCCCCCCTTAACTACTTACTACCCACTCGGGCTAAAAGCTTGCCGCCGGCCCTGTATAGAGTGATACATGGTAGCTCTAAGAAAGCATCCAGAGGCGACTGTCGTCACCTGCAACATTCGCGGCCGCTGTGTAAGCATAACAGTGGTAAAAGACAAATCAATTTTTAATAGAAATCTGTATTATCATCGGAGATACTAATGGACCGACCACAAGATGAATCATTCCACACGTACTGTGAAAATGGAAATCTACAATATCGATCAAAGTTATATCCTCTAATACAGAAAATATTTTTAAGTCACCTCAGACTAGATGGAGCTATAAATTAAATTTTTTTAAAATTAAATGTATTCAGAAAAAAGATCTACTCCTTTCACTCCACTGGGATTCGAACACTTTATTTTTAGATAAAAATATGACAAAATATGCGTTTTACAAAGATTCACAATGATTACCTATGTTGATTTATCTTATGATCGGTCCGTTACTATCTCCGATGATAATACAGATTTATATTAAAAATTGATTTGTATATTACATCTTGCAAAATAAAGCGTTTTTCAGAAAAAGGATTCTTCCTCTGATCTCTCTGTAGCTTAGTGGCTCGAGCACATGACCGGAAATCAGTTGACCTGGTGTTCGAATCCCAGTGGAGTGAAAGGAGTAGATCTTTTTTCTGAAGACATTGAATTTCAAAAATTTTTAATTTATAGCTCCATCTAGTCTGAGATGGCGTTAAAATATTTGCTGTATTAGAGGATATAACTTTGATCGAAATTGTAGATTTCCATTTTCACAGTAAGTGTGGAATGATTTATCTTATGATCGGTCCGTTACTATCTGCGATGATAATACAGATTTCTATTAAAATTGATTTGTATATTACATCTTGCAAAATAAAGCGTGTTTCAGAAAAGGGATGCTTCCTCTGATCTCTCGGTAGCTTAGTGGTTAGAGCATCTGACCGGAAATCAGTTAACCTGGTGTTCGAATCCCAGTGGAGTGAAAGGAGTAGATCTTTTTTCTGAATAGATTTAGTTTCAAAATTTTTAAATTTATAGCTCCATCTAGTCTGAGATGACGTTAAAATATTTATCGGTATTAGAGTATATAACTTTGATCGATATTGTAGATTTCCATTTTCACAGTACGTGTGGGATGATTTATCTTATGATTGGTCCGTTATTATCTCCGATGATAATACAGATTTCTATTAAAAAAAAAAAACAATTTTCTTAACAAATTTGTATTATCTTATGTATTTATGAACTTAAAAATTCCCCTTTTCAACCAAGAATTAACAGCCAAGTAAAATATCAACCACTTCTTGCTGTTATTCAAAAACAATTAATGATTGTTTAATCAAAATTAATTAACAAATTAAATTTCTGGCTATTTTCCACAATAGCTATAATATGGAATCGTTGATAAATAACTGTCTATTAATTATTCCTCAAAGAGAAGCAGAATGTTTTTTTTATAAATAGGGCATTATTTCGCAACTGCAGTACCCACTCAAAAAAAGTTGTCTGTCCGAAGTCAAACGTGGTCAAAGTCTATTAATAATAAATTATTATAATAATATAATAACAATATCAAGATCAAGATAATTATAAATAATTTTTGCGAGTTTCAATTCTTCTATTTGTCAATGGGATTCTTTTTAGTACAGTTTTTATAGGTTTTCGTATGCCCTTTTTTTAGATATTAGAGGTGGCGGAAGCCCCATGAAGTTTAACACGTATTACCCATAAGAAAAAAATACGTTTTTATCAATTTGATTCCGAATCCTCAATTTTAGCTGAATGGAGTTGAAACTCAACATTTCTCTTCACAATTAGCCATAGAGTACGAATAAAATATTACTTTTGAAATACCTCTATCACCCCCATAAGTCTGTTTTGTAGGGTCCCCAAAGACCCCATCAGTGAAAAAATGGGTATTGCGATTTTTTGGCGCTAATTATGATTTTTTTGCGTTTTTTTAAATCCAAATTGTTTTTAAAACATGAAAGCTACTTTACACTGATAATGAAATGTTTAAATAAATTTTTTAAAATAATTTATTATTATTTTTAGCATTTTTCTCTTAGAATGGAGATAGAAAGTCGCGATTTTTTCGAAAATTATCCACTTTTTATCCAATTTTCAATTAAAAGGAGGTTAGAGTTGATTCATTTTAACAAGAATAATTGTTTAAACTGTTTATTATTATTCTTATAATATTATCTTTGAATAATGCTAGAAATGGCGGTTTTTTATTAAATTTTCAACTTTTGGTTCACTTTTCACTTAAAGGGAGTTAGTATTCAACTCAATATAGCAAAAATAGTTGTTCAAACAAGTTATTATTGTCTATAGCTATCTTCTTTTATAATAATACTAGATAGTTGCGGTTTTTTCTGAATTTTTTAACTTTTGTCCATTTTTTCAATCAGTGTAAAGTAATAATTAATTCAAGTTAACAAAATTAATTGTTTAAACAATT
>CAKNWU010200312.1:0-13593 GCA_932072015.1 Andricus quercustozae | reverse complement strand
AAGATTCTCTTACAATTTTTCAGCCTAGTGATGTAGCATATAATATTGTTTGCTTATATTGTGATCAATCTTATCATGATGGAGGGTGATAATAGCTTAAATACAATAACTGATCTAACTAATTTTAGTCCATTATACAACATAATGCTAGATTCATTAATTTAAGATCCAATGTTCTCTACGTTTACAATATAATTGTTTTTTACAGAACTAACTCGAGATAAGTATTTGTAGGTACATGTTTCTTTCGAGCGACATATTGGATTTGCGAATTTAAAAAAATTTTTGCTTATCCCAGAAACGTCTTAGCTTATTTCATGTCTCAGGTCTCCTGTTCCCAGGTGCATGGCTCCACCTACCAGGCTTCCTTCTTCTAACGGATCTGTATATAAACTTGACCAACTTCAGTTTATCCTGCTTACTTCCGTTAAAAATCCGGACAGAGTATTCGAACTTCGAAAATACGCATTTCCTGCAGATACACCAATTTTATTACACGAAGGACCGAATAAATATGGGCTCGTTCCAAGGCACGAACACATTGTATTATCAACATTTTCTGGTGACGTATTTGCAATATTGGAGAGTAGTACCTATCTTGCTTGAATATATGGCCACATTAGGCGCACTAGCGGTAAAGGACGGGTAAAAATAAACATGCAAACTGGAACGATTACCCCATTGACCACAGATGAAAGGAGGGAAACTCCAGTTGGCCGCCTTCGCCCCATCTTAAATTACTTTACAGTACAGCATGTAAACCACAATGATCCACGCCATTCAATCATTTAAAAAATTGTAAAAGTAAAAAAAATGGTTTTGATTCAAAACCATCTTGAAATATTAGGAGTAAGTTGTAATTACAATTAATAATAAAATCTCAATGTACTGTGACTATTTCTATTTTCCATTTAGTATATTTTTTCAGAATTTAAAAATAATCTTGGCTATTATTTCAAAAAATATTTTAAAGTTTTACAAGTTATGAAAATATTCGAACTTAATTTACACATGAGAATATTTCAAGAAATTTATAAAAAAATTTACATTTTTGAAGATTTTGAAAGACAATTTTGAAGTTTCTTAAGGAATTTGAATCTTTTTGAGGTAAGTTTTTTCTAAAGATACCGGGAAAATGTTGATTTATGAAATACTTATTCGGTAAAATTGAAATCTTCAAATTTCCTTTTTGAATTTTCTTGAAAAATCTATGAAAATTATATTGATATAAGGTTAAGACAAATAGAAAAACAAAATAAATAGTTATTCTTAATTTTTATTTTCTATTAAAAACAAAATGTTTAGTTCCAACATCAGCTATTATATTTTACATTTAAAATTTTTGTTGTTGTTGTTAACAATTCAACTGCAAGGTTGAATGATAAACAGCTTTGTTCAAAATTCTCGTTTTTGGTTGAACGTTTATTTTAATTCAAAATTTATTTTTTGATTAAAATTTGTATTATTTTGTTGATAATTGATCTTTATAGGCAACAAATTGATTCTCTTGATTAAAAACTGATATTTTTGGGTGAAGCTCCAACGATTTTATGAAAAATTTGGTTTTAAAATTACTTCAACTATATTCTAATTAAAGCTGAAATCTTTTTTTGGTTAAAATATGAACTTTTACATTTTTTTTTTTGAGAAATTATCTTTCCTGATTACAGAAATCAATTACTTGGTTAAGAGTTTAACTACTTCATTATAAAGTCATTTTTTTGGTTGATGAATTATCATTTTAGTTGAAAATTCGTTTTACTTGGTAGAAATTTCATATTTTTTTATTAAAAAATTTATCTTTTTTGTAAGAAATTCATCCGTAGTAGAAATTATGAAATATTTTTTGGATAAAAATGCAACTGGTTAAAAATTAATCTTGGGTTGAGGATTCAACTATTTCCTACCAAATTTGTCTATTTTAGATAACTCGTCTGTTTTTCATTCTTTTCGTCTCAAAAATCATCTATTTGGTTGAAAATAACCGTTTTTTGTTAAAATTAAGTTGGGATTTGAAACATAATCATCTTCTTATTTATATTTGAAGCCATTCACATTTGAATACTGTTAAATTTATAATTCACTGATTTTAAAACTAACCGTAAATACAAGCGCGCAATGCTCGAATTACTTCGACGGTTTTTCTTTTTCTAATATTAACACTGGAAATTATTTGTAAAATTAATGGCAATTTTTTAAATACTAAAGTTCTACAAAATTTGAAACTAGTTAAATAACTTAAATTAACAATTCTAGTTCGTAAAATATTGTTAGTCAAATTCTGTTATAGTTTAATTTGTAATATTTTTAAAATCTTTAATCAATCATCGCGTTTACATTTGAGAAACTGACTGATTAATTTGAAATTTCTTCTTAGCAGTCCAATTCTGAACATATCTGAATATATTTCAGGGTAGCTTCTGGTATCTTTTCAGTTAAACAAAAATTGTCGGAATAAGAAATTTCATATTAGTTAATTAACAAAAAATTAGTGAAGAATTTCGACCAGCTGCCAAATTTGTCGGCGAAAATACATTCCTGAACCGCTGTCGCACGTTAATAATGTAATTAGTTATAGTTTCTAGAATTGAAATATTATTTTTGAAACTAAACACAGTTTCTATGTATGTACTTAAATTTTATCATGCTAGAGATAAGAAAAAATAAATAAAGGAGATAATAATAAAGCGCTCTATTTTTTCCAAAGTTGATTCTCTTCAGGAAACTAAATTTTCTTTTTGTACTGATATATAAAATATAAACTTGAATATCTTAGCAGAACAGGTATGGCGCCTATTATTAAGGACATAACGATTGAGATAACATACATAAATTCTGATAAACACCAATGATGTTAATTTGATACACTGATAAGCATATTCTTTATTCACGTAAAAATCAGTTTTTCTTCTAATTGCCAAATATGAGAATCGTTTATATTGTGGTCTTTATCTTCATGACGATACTTAGTTCTATTGGTGAATATAATACTACAATAAATTTATAATCTTAAAACGTTTTCCGGCTTTCCAAAAATAGAAATATTTGAATCGCAATATGGATTCTATCCTAATTGTTATTCGTTGTTAAACGCTATTTGAGTTTGTCCGAAATGAATACGAATTTAATCTAAAAGGCTAATTATTCAGAATAGTAAAATAAGCTGCAGGAATACGTATCTACTCATTCAACTATTCTTATTCAGACCTTTTCTACATAATAAATAAGTTAGTTGCTTTTTCTCTTCTTCAGAAATAATTTTGAGGTATATTTCACAATCCATATTGTTTCCCGAACAGGTTTTCGTTCCTGGTAGAAACATTAGAAACAAAAGCACAGATTTTCATGAACATGAAGCTCACATACATACAAGTTCAAGAAAAGATTTTCAAGAAGTAGAATTTAGAGAACTAAACCACAAGAATCAAATTCTATCAAAAGATTATGTGAAAATCACATGTAATTTATTTAAACATCTATCAGCACATTTGATGGACTTTTCTATCAAAATGTATCTACGTACAAATCCTATCCCTTTCTATTAATAGGTTTTCATTCCAATTCTACTATATCTTATCAGTACCAGACTTGTATCAATTTCTTTGTTTCGGAATCCAGGATAACTCTATAAAATTCTATTTGTCAAAAATGATATACTTTTCTATCTTCAGTATCTTATAGAAACTCTTTGAAATCTTATCAAGACAAAAGCTATCAAACCTTACGCTTCACCATATCCGTTATTTCTATCTGATCTTACCCTCTACGTAATTGTTTACTGTTTTGTCAAAAGTTTCACATTGAGACTCCATTAGGTCTTATCAGCACAAGACTTATATTGAATTATATGTTTCGCAATGCCAGAATTTTTTATCAAATTCTCCTCGCATAGGAATGTTCTACTTCTCTATCAATAGTTTCTCATAAAAATTTTAATTAATCTTATCATCACCAATTGAAAATGAAAAGTAAGCTATGCAACATGTTTAATGTTTTACATAATTTGCAGTAAATTATTCAGAATAGTAACTCAAGCTTTGGAAAGTACTAACGCATTTGATAAACCTTTCTATCATCAGTTTCTAACTGCAAATCTACACAAAACCATTATTTCTTAAAACGAAATGTAATCTTCTGTATCTTTTTGCAGAATTAAGTTCACAATTTGATGGTTTGCCCAATGCCGCTCCATTTAATGGTGTTTCTGGCGGCGGCCCATCTTCTTCTTCTGGCAGGAAAAATTCTCCAACCACGTCTGTTCCCCTGCCAGTTCTCTTCGTGCAAGATCCAAGTCTCCCTTTGCCAGGAATATAGCTCCACCTACCAACATTCCTTTTTCTGACGTGTTCGGATATAGACTGGACCAGCTTCAATTTATTCGGCTTATTTCCAAAAGAAATCCAAATCAGCTTTTCGAACTTCGAAAATACACTTTTCCTGCCGATAAAGGTATTAAAGTACTTGAAGGACCTAGTGTCTATCCGGCCGTGCAACCGCAAAAACAAATTGTACTATCGACATCAGATGGTGACGTTTTTGCAATATTGACGAGTAGTAACACTTTTACTGGAATATATAAACATAATCCTGGTACAAAACGTAAAGGACGAGCAAAAATAAACATAGAAAGCGGCACTGTTGCCGCATTGACCCCAGATGAAATCGAGGAAATTCCAGTAGGAACTGGTCGCCGCATCACAAATGATTTTCGAGTAGAGAATGTAAACCACAATGATGGGTAAGTTACGTTTCAAGATAAACTAATTATCGTTAAGTGATATTTTTAGTTGATTTCGTTTTTGAACATGTAAAACAGTGACAGTTAAGTAACTTTTTGAGTCAATAAAGTAGCTTTCCTAAATAAAAATATTACTGAAATCGACTCAACGTAATGGATCTTTTTAGGATTTTCTAGTTTTTTCTTAATTTACCTTCAGGACTTTTAACATAAACTTGAGTTCTTATGGGTTTTATGCGATTCTTATTAGATTTTACAAATTTAGTTGCATTTATAAGAACTACTTTTACCATATCTTTATACGGTATAAATTTCATCGGATTCTTTTAAGTTTCCTTAAATTCTTCGGGATTTACTACAATTTTACGGAAAACAATTCACTTGGAAATCACTCAGAATGCTTTTTTTTTATTCTGAATTCTTTAAAATGCTTTTCAATTCTTTGAAAATATCCTCAATTTTTTCAAGTTCCATCGGCTTTTTTGCAATTTACTTGAATTTAAAAATTCCACTCTTAATTCAAAAAAGTTTTGAAAATTGTCAAACATCGCAGGAAATTTTATACAAAATGTTTATTATTGAAGATTTTGAAAGTAAATTAACAATTGTGTCTTGAAATCTTAGGAAAAATTGTGATGAACTTTTTATTTTGATAAGATAATTTTAAGAAAATGTGTAAAAAGATTTTAAATAATTTCAAATGATTTCCTAAAATAACAAAAAAAGAGTGACGAAGATGTTACAACAAACATTCTTAATTTTGCAAGATTACACAATTTAAGAAAAATTTCAAATTACTTTAAAAGATATTCAGTATAAGAGACCATTTAAGAAAACTTTGCAACATTACAAAAGATTTTAGAAGTTTCGGAATTTAAAGAAATTTGTAAGAATAATGTTAGTTATCTTAAAATATATTCAGTAATTTCTTAAACTTTGAAAAGAATAGAAACATTTTTAAATTTAAAAAAATTGATAAACTGTTGATAAATCAAAGAAAACCTTATGCGAATGCAGAAATATTTGTGCTTATTTGATGGCTCAGGTCTTCTGCTGCCGAGACTTCTCTTCGCGCAAGGCCCAGGTCTCCTGTTCCCAGGTGCATGGCTCCACCTACCAGTCGTCCTTCTTCTGACGGATCTGTGTATGGACTTGACCAACTTCAGTTTATTCTGCTTACTTCCATTATAAATCCGAACCGGGAATTCGAACTTCGAAAATACACTTTCACTGCAGATAAAGGAATTTTATTACTCGAAGAAAGGAATCAATATCTGCCGATTCCAAAGCAAGAACACATTATATTAACAACATTTGTTGGTGACGTCTTTGCAATATTAGAGAGTAGTAACTATCTTGCTGGAATATATGCGTATATTCCTCGCGCTATCAATAAACTTCGGGTGAAAATAAACATGCAAAGTGAAACGATTACCCCATTGACCACAGATGAAAGGAAGGAAGCTCCAGTTGGCCGCCTTCGCCCCATTTTAAATTATTTCACAGTACAGCATGTAAAACACAATCATCCACGTCAATCAATCAGTTAAAAGAATGTAAAAATAAACAAAAAAATTTTTCTGATTTAAAAAAAATGTTTTCGTTCGCGAAATACATGTACAGTATTTTATTTTCGAAAATAAATGTAGCTTCGATGTATTTATTTGAAGTTCATCATTCACAATCAGATTTACAAACAGAAAACAAAGAAACCACGAGTCCTATGTTATATAATAATTTAGATCGATTATTCAATTAAGATAAGTATGTTGTAGCAAATGATAACGAGTTCTAATTGAGACGATTATACGGATAATTAAACTTTGTAAGTACGTAAATTAGCTCACTCACACAATAATTGGCATTCCTTTACTCAGGCATAAAAACAGATAAATATGAAAATCCATTAAAATAAAAATAACGAGACAATGCGTGAAAATTAAAATTGATTCTCCATCCTTTTTCAGGGACAATTTACAAAGTTAAAATCGAAACTCTAGATAAAAAAAGTTAAAAGTATCCATCCATTTGAAATTATAGTATTTCAAAATAGTTGAAAAATATACATTAACGAGTTACGTATCGATCGGCTGGTAAAGCGATTTGACGATTGGGTTCCCGACTGGATTAGCGTCAGTGGAGGTGCAAAGTTCTCGCTGATGTTGCTGATTTTCGAATTAGCCCTCCTATGCAAAATTAGATATCGGGATTTAGATATTAACATACGCTCCCAAAGTCATCTATGTGGTTTCGGTTTCTCTCGGAATTCCCGTTTAATAACTTTTAAAGAAACTAACAAAATGACTGAAAATTCGAGAAAACTAGCTAAATTTCTTGCTTGCAAATTTCTAGACAAGACTAAAATAACACAACACTTTTTCAAACAACCTAAGTCACCCAAAAAAAAAAACGAAAATTCATGAAACCTGGCAACATTTATTCCTGAAAAATTCGTTTTCAAGATCTAAATAACAAAACACATTTTGTAACAAAAATTACCTCGTCCTGAGTAAAAGTTGACGCAAAGTGAAAAACATCAGAAAAGACGAATATAGTCTTTCAATTTTTCGGATAGCCTTTTTTGCCCTTCTTCCCTAAGGTCAGAAACCCCGCCCCCACCCCGAACAAAATTCCCGGCTACGCCAGGAATTTACACCGTCTCAGTTTTATTCTTTATAAATTACTGAAGTCTGGAAGTTTCTCAAGTTGGTATAATAAAACAATCTACTGTTACTTTAAACATAAATTATCTGAGCTTCTCAAGGTGAAATAAAGAAGCACGTGCGTGAGTTTAACTTCTACGAAATACAATATTTTTACAGTAATTAAAATGTCTTATCTCAACAAGCCTTGGAATAATCTATGTGCGGAATTAATGAACGGGAATGGGAAAACAAAATAGTTTCAGAACAATATAAGAACACGAAACATTAGAATATTCGTTAGTTACGCTGCTGCCAATATTCTGCGGTAACCATACGCTCAGGAAAAACAAAGTTCATTATACCGATATAATTTTTTCCAATTAATAATAATATATAACTACGAAGATCGTAATTCATTTAAGAAATTAAACAATTTCTTCTTTCTTCTAGAAAACATGAATTTTACAGAAAACAGCAAGCTTACATACGAGAAGTGAGGTTTGTAAGATTGTTCCCTGATTCTGATTTTTTATTGAATGTGTCTTTCTTTTCGAAGAATTTTTTTATTACATACAGGAAATGTTTCAATGTGTCATTGGATTCAAAAATAAAGTGCCTTCAGCTGATTCTCATTTTTAGTCATCGACCGTTTTAACCATTGCATTAAAGCCACGGCTCATTCTGCGCTGTCGTTGAAAACTTTAACGTAGTAACGACGGCGACAATCTCAATGTAGTTTTTTTTAACAACGCAGAGAGCAGGATCTGCGTTTAAGACTGACGAATTTAATTAAATAATATTGAAAAATCGAACTGCTTTTGATTTAACAAAATCTTCAATATCATTATTCGCAAAATTTGTCAGATTTTGAACTGAAAGATGTTTTGCGTGTTCGTCTGGGCCTTCTCGCGTTTTCATCGCAGCCACCATTGCCCTTTTCTGTTCGAGTGAAATTTTAGAATCGAAGAATGCCATGGCGACAAGTTCATACCAAAATCGAATGTAAATTTTGATCACAAAAAGGCACAATTCCCTAATGGCTTGGGTTTCGATAGATGTTAGCGTTTACTGATTTCGAAACGTCCAAATTTTTAGGCAATGAATGGCAGATGCCATCCACCGCACATGGTGCATTGGTCCTGGAACCATAAAACGCAGTTTTAAAAGTATTCGCTTGTCGTTTCTACCAATTTCGAATCTTATCTTATCGAAAGATTCCCAAGCTTCACTGAACTGTTTAAATAATGAAGTCTCTGGTGCAGATGTTGGACCAAGGAATTCTTTGCATACACTTTCGAGCATTATTTCAGGGATATGATTTCAGCAAGCAAAGTACAGCAAATCTTTTTGAAAGTGCTGTTCCAAACGTACGCATGTCCCCTGCACTCTAGCTGTCTTAACACTGCATATATCGAAGCACAATCCTACTATACGGCCAACAATTTCCCATGATTCAACAAACTCTGCCACAGCAGAAGCTTGAAAAAGTCCGGTGGCAGACTCCGCCTGTGGCACACCTAAGATTTGAAATTCACCAGCGCTAGGTACTGAAAGATGCAATTGTTCCACATTTTTTTCCAGTCAATGACAAAACACGTTTTCCATCCCAGAGCAATTGTAATCTCTGTTCTAATTAAAACTTTTCCTTAAATTGAGAAGCATACTTTAATCGTTCTTTGTTTCTATTTTTTGCTATGGTGCTTTTACTTAAATTAAAATCATCTAAAAACAATGTATGATCAAGATCTTCTCAAAATATATAATATTTATGAAACTATATTTTATAAAACTAGCATTTTAAATTATCCATGTTGTGCCCTAAACTCTCTGAAGTACTTGAAACAGCGTAAATTGTCATCCTGTTAGACAATTGAGCTCTGTCGAAAGTTCGACCATTGAAACAGTGAATGTTTTAATTGTCAAACTGATAATTACTAAGCTTTATATTAAATTCATAATTTTCTTTTTCGTCATACATTTCTTAATTGTCACTATATTTGTAAAATAACATTAAATACATTGATAAATGTGCGGAATAAGGAAAGGACATATCGGAAGATGCCTTGCCAAATTAAGATGTTAATTTGATACACTGAAAACAACAATCTTTATTCACGTACATATTAGCTTTTCTTCTAATTGCCAAATATGAGGACCCTTTATACTTTCGCCCTAATATTGAATGTGATACTTAGTTCCATTGGTGAATATAATACTATACTGAACTTATAATCGTAAAAACCTTTTCAACCTTTCCGAAAGTAAAAATGTTTGCATCGCAATATGCATTCTATCCTAACTGTTATTCTTTTTCAAATGCTACTTGGGTTTGTTCGAAATAAATTCGAATGTAATCTTAAAGGTTAATTATTCAGAATAGTAATTTAAGCTGTCGGAAGACCTATTTACTCATTTAAATATTTTTGTTCAAACCTTTTCTACAAAATCAATAATTTAGTTGGTTTTGCTATTCTTGAGAAACAATTTTGAGGTGCGTTTCCTAATCTCTCATGTTTCCCGAACAGGTTTTCTTTGATGGTAGGAATATCAGAGAAAAAAAGCACATTCTTTCATGAGCATAAAGCTTACATCAATAGAAGTTCAAAAAAAGATTTTCAAGATGTAGAATTTAGAGAACTAAACTACAAGAATTAAATTCTATCAGTTGATTATGTAGAAGTTCTATCTAATTAAATCAAACGAATTTCACAAATCAAAATCTATCCGCACATTTGATGGACTCTTCTATTAAAATCTATGTACCTAGAAATCCTATGCCTTTCTATGAATATATCTTTATTCAAATTCTACTAAATCGTATCAGTGCAACAAGTGTATCAATTTCTTTGTTTCAAAATCCAGGACATCAGTATAAAATACCATCTCAAAAGTCGTATACTTTTCTATCAACATTATCTCATTGAAACTCTTTAAAGTCCTATGCAGACAAAAGCTATCAAACCCTATGCTTCACCATGTAGCTTATTTCTATCTAATTTGATCCTTTGCATAATTGTTTACTGTTCTATCAAAAGTTTCACATTGAGATTCCATCATATATAATCAGCACAAGAATTATATTGATTTCAATGTTTCGGAATGCCAAAAATTTGTATCACGGGACTTATATCAAATTCAATGTTAAAGAATCTTAAAAGTTTTTGTTCAACCGTATCCGCTGAAAAATCTTATATCTTTATATTCAAAATCTTCTTATTTGAATTCCAGAAAATCTTATCCACTCAAGAATTTCATCAAATCCAACGATCAGAATTTTTGAAGTTTATATCGAATGATTTTGGATTCTAGAATTTATGTAGCAATCCAGATATTATTCCGTCAAATCAAGGTGTGAGGTTTTATAATAAACGATTTAAAAAATATACATATAAATTATAGGAATTAATATCTATGGATTGCTATCCCAAATTTAAGAGTCTAATATCATTTACGGTATAATCCATGTATGTCAAGGTATCTTCAAAGTCCAAATCGCGAGGTTGAAAATGCCAAATTCGTCGTGTGCGTTAATTTTATATTCTTAATAAAATTTAAAGTGCATGAATGAAGTTCAAAAATAAATTTGCCTTTTTTCGACTTACGATCTCTAGAAGACAAAATTTGATTTGATTGATATCAGTTGTCAAAAATGTTAAAAAAATTACAATTGCGACGATTTGAAATTGATCTCTGCGAACTAACTTTCACATCGTTCATATACCAAAGCTTTCTATTAGAAATAAAGATGTGGCCATAACTCGAAAGGATTTACAGTTCACACACACTTACCCACAGTTCGAAATGGTTTAATTTCAACTAAATTATTCCATTTTTAATTATTTTCTATCCCAATTACTATTATTTTTCAAACTTTGTTTTAGTTGGTGCAAGATGGATACGCATTGAAACTGCAAGGTAAACTATGGCAGAGTAGGTTAAACAAAATTTATAATGTTTTACATAATTTGCAGTAAATAATTCAGAATAGTCATTTAAGCTGTTGGAAGACCTAACCCATTTGATAAACCTTTCTATCAACATTTTCTTACTACAAATCTATGAAATCCTTTCAAGAAAAGGATTTATCATATCCAATGCTTTACAATGTCCGATAGTTTTATTAAAAAGAATTTGAGGCGTGTCACATTTATTCTTAAAACAAAATGTAATCTTCTGTTTCTTCTTGCAGAATTAAGTTCACAATTTGATGGTTTTCCTGAGGACGCTCCTCTTCCTGGTGTTTCTCATGTCAGTCCATCTTCTTCTCCCGCCAGGTCTGTTTCCCCTGCAAGTTTTCTTCGTGCAAGAGCCATGTCTCCTACTGCCAGCAATATAGCTCTACCTACCATAATTCCTTTTTCTTACGTGCTAGGATATAGACTGGACCAGCTTCAATTTGGTCGGCTTCTTTCCAAGAGAAATCCAAATCGGCTTTTCGCACTTCGAAGATACACTTTTCCTGCGGATCAACGAATTAAAGTACTCGAAGGACGTAGTAAATATCCGCCCGTTCCACCACAAGAGAAAATTGTACTATCAACATCCGATGGTGACGTCTTTGCAATATTGACGAGTAACAACGCTCTTGCTGGAATATATAAATATAATCCTCACATGAAAAGTAATGGACTGGCAAAAATAAACATAGAAAGCGGTACGGTTACCATATTGAAACCAGATGAAGGCGCGGAAACTCCGGTAGGAACCGCTCGCCGCGTCGTACGTGATTTTAGAGTAGAGCATTTAAACCACAATGCTGGGTAAGTTACTTTTCAAAATAAACTAATTATCGTTACGTCACATTTTAAGTTAAGTTGGTTTTTGAGCATGTAAAACCCAGTGACAGGTAAGTGACTTTTTGAGTCACTACAGTATGTTTCTTAAAAAAAATTTACTCTACTTGCTTATTTTTATAAATGAATATATTTAAAATAATTTTAAAGAATCCAAAAGATTTTTTAAAGTTGGTAAAAAGGAATTCGGAAGATGTTCCGATTTTTCTTTGTACAGAATGTTTTCAAAGCTGTAGGAAAAATTATAATGATTTTTATTATATTCAGAAGTTTATTAAAAATGGTTGAAACTATTTAGAGTTATTATATATTATGTATTTAAAAGTTTTAAAATTAAATCTACAACAAATTCCTTTTAACAAAAAAAAAAATAGAAAACCTTATACGAATTCAGAAACGTTTGTGCTTATTTAATGGCTTAGGTCTTCTGCTGATGAGGCTTCTATAAGCGCAAGGCCCAGGTCTCCTGTTCCCAGGTGCATGGATCCACCTACCAGGCTTCTTTCTTCATACGGATCTGTATATGGACTCGACCAACTTCAGTTTATTCTGCTTACTTCCATTAAAAATCCGAACCGTGTACTAAAACTTCGAAAATACACGATTCCTGCAGACAAACCAATTGTATTACTCGATGGGCTGAATCATTATATCCCCATTCCAACGCAGGAGCACATTGTATTATCAACAATTGTTGGTGACGTCTTTGCAATATTGGAGAGTAGTACCTATCTTGCTGGAATATATGGCCACATTCCGCGCACTACAGGTAAAGGACGAGTAAAAATAAACATGCAAAGTGGAACGATAACCTCATTGACCAAAGATGAAAGGAGGGAAGTTCCAGTAGGCCGCCTTCGCCCTATCTTAAATTATTTTAGAGTACAGCATGTAAAAAACAATTATCTTTGTCATTCATTCATTTGAAATAATGTAAAAATAAAAAAAATGTTTTTGATTCAAAGCTATCGTTAAATATTACGAGTGACTTGTAATTATAAATAATAATGAAAACTCTACATATTATGGTTCGCAAGGCTTCGACCTTTCATCAATGCCGCAGAAAGTCTTTTTCGGAAACAGATAACAAAGTTTTGTTTAATTTCGTCACAAAAATAATTTTCGAAGACAATTATTATATGTTTAAATTATTTAATTTTAATAATTTTTCTATGACACAAGGTCTCTTTAGTGCGTGTAAAATCGAACCAAGTAGGATGTAAGCCTTGCTTAATGGACGGTTGTCATTCAATTATCTGAGAAATAATAACACTGTGTGTCAATTTTGTATTGAGAATTGGGTAAAAATTTAATATTAATATCTATTATTTGTAAACAAAGCTAATATAAATCAGGAGTTTTCACTGCACAAAAAGGCAAAAGCAGGCAACAAAATGTCAAGCAGAAGCTTAAAAGA
>CAKNWU010200302.1:0-10176 GCA_932072015.1 Andricus quercustozae | reverse complement strand
ATAATTTTTTTCTTATGATCTTCTTCTAGATTCGTTATAATGTAAAAAGAAGAATTGTTTTGGTCTGGAAAACGAAAATTCACGTTTTTTCTAAAACGACACAAGATATGAAAAAAGTTAAAGGAACGTAATTTTTTCCCTAAAAAAGTTCTAAAAAATGTTTTTTCAAACTATTTTTCTATTTCGCATTAGTTTCGAGATATTTGCGAAACGATGTACAAGATTCTTGAAGTTTAATTTTTTTCTCAATGATGCAATTTTATGAGGCGATAAAAAGCCAAAAAGGACTTAAATTAATAGCTTTAACAACGTGTTGGAGAAAAATTAATTAATTAATTTAGAAAAAGAGTATCGATTATTTCAAAAATACCGACTTCCAAGGAAAAAGATTCATGTAAAAGTTGTTGAAACTGTTGCATTGTGTTTTTATCTGTTTTTCATCACACCACAAAATTGTGTTGCTGCGAAAAATCAATTTTAAAGGTTATTATTCTTTTTTCGCAAAAATATCGAAAATAACGCGAGACAGAAGAAAGTGTGAAGAAACATTTTTCTATATCTTATTTAGAAAATCAATGTTTTTTTTTACTTTTTTTCGTTTCTTGTGTCGTTTTGGCAAGAAACATGATTTTTTGTTTGAAAAAAAACAGCAATTTCTTCTCCACAAGGCTCGGGCCGCCATTTAGTTAATTTCATTTTTTTTTTAATTTTCAGTAGATTTTGAAAGAGGAGAGGACGAAATTTTCTATCAGAAGCATCAAGAAAAAGATTTAAAAAACCCAAATTGGACGAAAAAATATCACCCTTATAACAAAAATTTACACCATTTTTTGATAACACGTGTTTCAATTTTTTTAATCTCATAAATTTTATAAGCAAGAATGAAAAGTGAAAGATTAGAAAGTAAGTAGTACGATGGCCTCCATCCAAGCATGACCGAGTCGAGCTCTGCTTAACTTCGGTGATCGAACGAGACGTCAGGAACAGTTTCATGTTCTACCAAGACAATAAAAATATTATATTTTGAATAAACAGATTTTTGAAGAAGCCTAATAGTATTATTCTCTTCATAAAATATCAAAGTATCTTTGAGAAAGGTGAGAAATATGAAAGAATCCGAGAGGCAAAGCGAATTAATGACAAGAAACTAGTCCTTATTAATATTCCGAAAAAATCTATCCGGAAAGGGTCAAGGGTCGAACTTGCGTAACAATGCGGAAGGCAGCTGTTGGATCTCCGACCCCCAAAAATGGATTTCAGCCTCGAGATCTCAGGGTGGTCATAATAATCTGCATACTGGTCAAACGTGTGTCCACATGTAAAATTTAGGGTATTTTACATTCAGTCCGATCTCGTCTACCGGTAGACTCGAGTCATTCTAAAAAGCTAAAAGTCTATTCCAAACAAGCATTTCCGGATTGATGTTGGTCAAGTTCGCTGTGTTAGTTTTGCGTTTAACTATACCTTGGACGGGGTGTAAATTTCCTGGTGCAAAATACTTTACAGTGTACAACTGCACATACACGTTCGTTCTTCGTTTCGCGAGTGATTCATGAATTCCGATGTAATATAATATCCATTCGATTGGACGGCTTGGTCGTCCGAGCTGGGAGAATTAATTGAATTCATCGGCGCTTACCGTTCGCAAAATGATTCGTTTCCATCTATATAACCTACGCCTCTCTGTCTCTCTTCGCTCATGTAATTGCACGTTTATCTCATTAACGGAATCATTAAATTACGCGAATTTACAAGCGGTCGAGTGCGGAATATCGACTACCCTTACCCTAAGCCTACAGGAACCAAGTTTATTGTTTGACACAATATAAGGGAAAATTAAACATTCTATTGCAATTTTTGAGACCAGTTGGGGGCCGTTCAAATACTACGTCACACTACCGGTGGAGGGGGGGGGGCGATTTTGTGACGATTTGTGACGTGCGGGGGAGGGCTTAACGCAGAATATGACATCACGCATGAAAAATATATACATGAATAATAATTTTTTTTAAATGCCTGAGAAAATAAAAATTAGTGATTTTATTTCATAAGTAAGGCTTCTAAATACATACTTCACACTCTTTCTCCGCTTCCCCTCTTTGCCACTTTTTTAAAGAATTCCTCTTTTTTCCCTTGTTTTGAAGAAATTTCTCCATTTTCTCGTTTTTTCGCTTTAATGCGAACTGAATTAATATAGAACCCAATAAGAGAATACAACTATTTTTTCGTTTTAAATTAATTCTTTTTAATTAAATAGTCTGCTATTATATTTTTTCAGAATCCATCTCTTTTAGTTAAAACTTCTACTATTTGGTTGAAGATTGAGCTATTTTCTTAAAAAGTGATTTTTTTCATTATTTTATTCAACTGAAAATCTCACTGTTTTACTTCTGGTAGGAAATTTATTGTTCTTAGTTGAAAATCGAAAAAATTAGTTGAATTTGGTTGTAAATTCTTATTTTTTGGTAGAAAATTAATCTTTCTGATTAAAAACTTATCTACTTGTTTGAAAGTTGAAATACTTTGTCAGCAATTTATTTTATTAATTAAAGATCCATCTCTTTCATTAAAAACTTAACTATTTTGTTGATAATTCGACTTTTTGGGTCGAAAATCCTATTATTTTCGTATAAAATTACACTATTTGAATATGCATATTTGTATTAGCTAAAAATTAATATCTTTAATTGAAAATTGATCTATATAGCGATTGAGGATTCATCATTTCAGTTGTAAATTCATCACTTTGTTTGAAAATCCAACTATTTTTGGTAGAGAATTCATCTTTTTTGATTAAAAAATGTATTATTTGGTCGAAAATTTAATTATTTTGTGAAAAATTCAACCATTTTTTTTTAGAAGATAGTTCTCTTTGATTTAAAGGTCATCTTTTTTTTAATCTGCCTTTTTAACTTTAAATTTCAACAATTTGGTTCAATTTTTTTGTTTCTGTTTTAAGTGAAAAATCTTTTCTCATTAAAAATGCTACTGTTTTGTTGAAAATTCGTATTTTTTGGTTAAATTCAACAGTTTTTGATTTTGAATAAAAATATTTTTTAGTTTAAATATCAACTATTACTTTTTTTGTTCAAAAATGCAACTCTTTTGTTGCAGGTTTAATTATTTTTTTGAAGATGGATCTTTTTTAATTGCAAATTCACCTACTTGGATAAAAGTTCACCTTCTCTCTAAATCTGAATCAGCGATAAGTGTACCGCTAATTCAAATCAGCGTATATACTCTGGCAAAACAGCGAAATTTAGCTGCTGATCATTGAAATTTCACTGATTAGCAGCTAAACGTCGCTGATTTTTCAGCGTATATACGCTGATTTGAATTAGCGGTATACTTATCGCTGATTCAGATTTAGAGAGTTCTCTCTTAAAATTTGTTTTTTGAAGATTCATCATTATATTCAAAAATTTAACTAGCTTCTCGAGAAATTAATCATTAATCATTAATCATTAATCTTTTGCTGGACAAGTCAACTATTTGTTGTAAGTGCAACTGTTTGGTTGATAATTAATTGTCTTTTTTTATTTCAATTATTTGGGTAAAAAATGAAAGCTTTTTTACAAAAATTCATAAATAAAACTAATAAATAATTTGTTTAAGAATAACTTCATTATTGGTAGGGGAGTGCCGTACAGGTTGGGACACAGTATAGGTTGGGACAGCGCGTTTTCTCCATTTCTTTGCAATGGTGCCACCTGTTATTACTGTCACATATTAGTATCAGAAATAGCTCACTTTCTATCTTAACTCACCAGGTGGCACCAGCGCAAAGAAATGAAGTAAACGCGCTGTCCCAACCTATACAGTGTCCCAACCTGTACGACACTCACCTACATTCTATCAATACTTATTCACGATACTCAACTCTCGATTCTAGGCCGGCCTCGGGTCTGGGCGGCCCAGAATCGGATGCGTTTTTTTATGTCAACACTCTGGATTGCATATGTAGTATCTGACCTTGGAACAGTATATGCGCAGAGAGGCGTGATTTAAACAACTTCTAATACGGCATTGACTATCCGAGCGAATAGGCTGCCAAGGGACAGTCAGGGTGGGAGGGGGGGGGGGTCCAGAATCGGGAGTTGAGTGTATTGTATTTTTGCTTAAAATGTAAAATAGTGAAACATTTCATTCTTTAAATAGTTACTAAATATTTTTCATTATTTTTCAGACAAAACGAAATAAACTTTCTTCTTTTTAAATCAAAGACAGAAGAATGCGGCTTCAATTATCGTTTCCTAATATTGTGGACGCAACCCCTAGAGTTTGAGTAAAACCTCAAGAGGAATATACTACGGTGTTGAGAATTCACCAAGTTTTTGTATCAAGGGAGAAGAAGGACGAGGTCGTGAAAGTCGGAGGAAAACAAAAGCAAGCTGCGATTCCGTACATACCTTTCGCATTACTGGCCTCATCCTCCCTTTCCCTCGCCATCAGGCAATTCTACCCCCATCCTGTCCCTCCTTCCACCCTTTACTCCCACACGAAGCACTATCATTTGCTTTTCTCTCTGCTTTTCTCTTTTTCCTCGTTTTCTATTCTCTGAGGCTATGGTCCAGGAAAAACATCTTCTATTCTCTTTCTTATTTCTTCCTCTTCACCCCTTTCCCCTCAACCCTTCTTCGTCCTTTCCAAAACAATAGAGAGAAATGCTTGAGAACGAAAAACTAGAGGTAAATAAATTCTCAAAAAGTATTTTATTATTTCATATTTAGCCATTTTTATTATTAACAAATTGATCATAGTAAAAATTCCTCGAAATAATATGTGTATATATATATATATATAATATCTTTGTACCAGTAAATAATAAATTAAATAATCTTATACAAAAAAAATCTGGTCTGTTATTAACAAATCATTCTTGATCCAATTTTATTGTAATAGATATTATGAACTTATAGTTATGAGGACCCATTCTAAGAACTACTTTTCATTATATCCACATTTATTTTTTAATTCGTATTATTATTTTACTCTATTAGTTTTTCTTGAATAATAACACAGGCACCCAAAAAAATAAAAGCGACATGTGCGGTGAACTACACCACCATAGTAACCGGTTTTTACTGCGCGCGAGCTCGCTCATTATGACGGAAATAAATTTTTCAATATAATTAACTTAAAATACAGGGTCCAATCTTTAATCTGAGCGGTACTAGAAATGTCTAGAACTTCAGATTCGCACGCTATGTTGATTCGGATTTAGCGTCCCCAAAAAGATACAGGTATTGTGGTCTAGTTCACCGCTCATTAAACTTTTAGTTTTGTTTGTGCCTGTGTTTTAAGTAGAGAGGGAGTGCAATCATTTTTGCTATAAGTCCTTTATATATCAATTAAAAATACGGCTGTATACTGAAAAATGCTATTGATATTGTTATTGGTAATAAAAATTATATTTGTTTGAATCCATAAAATATCAGCCTTCAAACGGAGACTATTGATTCAATAACATTTTTTTCTTAGTGTAAACTTTTTAAACTTATATTTTTTGCAATATTTTTTGTTTTCAATACATTTTTCATTCTACTATCATTATTCATTTTAATCTATTTTCGTTTTTGTAATCCAATCTCCAAGCCACACTATCTATTATTGAAATTATATACTTTTTATTACATGGAATGCATTTTAGAAGCTAAGTCGGACATTTTGAGAGTAAGTCCAGTTTGGGGGGTAGGTCTGACGTCCACCCTCTCTTTAATTTCCTTTCAAATATCCCGGCCATTTTTCATCCCCCGTTGCTACCCACCCCCTGGCATTGCCAAGTCGAGAGGGTCGAGATAAGTGGGTGGGGGTAAGACAATGGAAAAACTCCCGCCATCTTTAATTCCGTCCCCAACCAACCCCTTTGACTCTCGAAGGGGAAGAAAAAAGACGCGATCAATAAATTCTTCGCCTTGTCTTACACTTCTTCACGCCGCCCACCCACCGATAATTCGATGGCTCTTTCGCAGCTTCTATCCTTTTCTTGCTAGTCAAACTTTAGAGTTTAACACTCTTCTTTAGTACTCCACTAATTAACCTTGCTTTTATTTATTGAATTTTTATTTCCTATTTAATAAATTTAGGACAGATGGTTTTACTTTAAAATATTAAGCTGAAATGGTGGAATACGCCCAAATATTTTGATTTTCATAAATTTTAGACATTCAAATTTTTTATTGAATTAATATTTTATAACTACGGTCGTGAACTTTTTCACAAATAAATTCATTTAGATCACGTAATTAAAAATAATTGTAAAAAATATTTTTTATAAAACTTGCAGGGAAGATGTTTTCTATGAATAACATATAAAACTTGAATTCTTATTTTCAATCTTTATTTTCAGTTTGGCTGCATCTAGTCGTCTCAAAAAATTGGGAGAGTTGGAAAAGGGAATGGTCGTCCTGACAATTCCGGACGACGAAGCTTATGAAAAATATTGGACTAGTCATCCCGAATTTCGAAAAGTCAACACACTTCGTTTTAGCTTACACAAAAAATATGTATATTCCTTCACTATTGAAAGTTTTTCAAAAATAAAATGCTTTTTAGTTTCCATTTTTTTATGTTGGAATGCCATAAAATCCAAATTTGAACAATTATTCCGTTCATAATCTTTTGAAATCTAAAGAATTATACATAGATTTGAAAGTTTATAAATCGTTTTATGTTGGAAACCTTCAAGACTTGGTAAATTCGCAGATAAAAATTCTTGAAAGCCGACAATTTTACCTTCATTAGAATAATTAACTGAACTTTTATGATTATTTCCGGCATTTTATAAAAAAATCTCAGAAGTTAATAAATGGCTGAAATTTTTTTATTTAAAGTTCGTAACTCAGCTTAATTTGTAATTTAGTTAGGAGACCGCTAAATAAACTATATATTAAAAAGGATATAAAAAATAATAATATAGAATCAAGGGAGTTAAAATTGTTATATTTTAGTGTACCCCTTTCCTTAAAATAATAATATAAGAAATAAATGATTAATTAATTAATTATTAATTAACTTTGTTCACCTTTTTATATCGGTATAATTAGAAAGAACAGTAGTGCAGAAAATGAGAAATAATTTATTCTCGAGGATTTTATTCTGAGAAGCTACATTGAAGGGAAATTAAAGAGTAATTCGTTCGGGAAGTAATTAAATTTCTTATCAATGCAATCTGTCTTTGTTGCTTAAGATTATTAACGGAAAACGCTCCAGCAAGCCAGTTTTCTTACGCCGAGGTAGTTTTTTAAATTTTGTTTGAAAATTAATTACGAATAAATTGGACTTCATTTCTACATTAAATTTCCACTTTCTGCAGTATCAAATTCTTGGAATACTTCTCGGGAATTGCAAATCATTTTTACAAAAGGGTGAGAAAACTTTAATTATTTTAATTTGTATTGCCAATATTTTTTGTAATAATATTTGATTATTTATTTTTATTTAAAATTTCATATAACCATTTAGTTTCCTAATTACTTATTTATTGGTAATTAAAAACGCACTTTCATACAAAAAAAATACTTTTGAAAGTTTGCCAAATATAATAAAATTAAATAATAAAATTCACAATATTTGCTTGTTATTTAATAATACGAAAATACCCCTAACTGATTAAAAAGCTAGCTTGCATACCGACATTCACGTTGAAGCAATAAATCAATATGAGATTTAGACACAGCAGTAGGTAAAGCTACAGGGAAATAAAATGTGGATAATAAAGTTTTATATTGTTTGAAATTTGCATATAATCTGCAAATCTGCAGTTACAGAGGTGCCAATGATTTTACATAAAATATCTTTCTTTGTTTGAAAAAATACCTTGTTTTTTCAATCAAAAATATTAATTACGATACCCTGAGGCCATAAGGGCCTAACTCACAAATTTAAAAAAATGAGATTATGAACTCAAAAAATCTAAAAACATCTAATGAATATCGTGATGAAAGAATTTTTTACAGCCTCATTTTTGAATTTTTGTTTTTAAACATGTCGTCAGGGTCTAACTGCGAATTTGCGCAGAGAACCATGCGCGCATGCGTAGTCGCATCAAGCTAAGTACCTAAAACTATTTTTTAATACAACTTTTTTGTATCGATTCAGCATCTCAGTTACTAAAAAGTAAATTCACACCCTTTTTGCATTTGAAAATTGAATTTTTTATCACTGCCAAAGTTAAGAAAACGTACCACTCGAGCGAAAAAAAAACTTCCACCTCCATTTTCTAGGAATCTAATAATGTTTTGAAATTAATTTGTTTTTTGTACTGATTCAAAAACTTAATAGCTAGAAAGCAAATTCTCACTTTTTTTTAAAATAGAAAATTTAATTTTTTATCACGTCCAAAATTGAGAAAACGTGCCCCTCGACGGCCTATATAGAGTGAAAGCAATTTCCACCTCCATTTTCTTGGAATCTAATTAAATTTTCCAATAAAACTTTTGAAGGTTCAATTTCGCACTGATTTATCTCATAAGAGCTTTCTCATTTTTTCACCAATTAAAAATTTGAGGTTTGAAAGTAATATAATAACAAACTCTAAATTTTACAGTTATATAAAAAATGTACATGAAAAAAATTCTTCTGTCAACAAAAATTATTTATTGTCCACATCAATCTTACAGAATTTCTTCCTTGTGATAATTCAAATTTTTATACCAATTGTAAAATAGTTAAAAGTTGCATTAATCGAGAAAATAGACTTTAAGTAATATCAAAACAATCGTCGCATTTTCGTTAATTCTGAACTGTTACCGTTCCAAATTCCGATTGTCGTAACTTTTTTGAAAATTTTGATTTCTCACATTGAACAAATTCGTGTCGTTTTTTCTTCTGTGAAAAAAAAACATATTTTATAGAAGACATCACTGCATTTTTTTTAATCAATTAAGTAAATGCATAAATGCATTACTTAAATCCTATTTCTCAGCATCAAGAAGATATTCTTTCACAGTAGTAATTTTTAATTGAGCTAGATATATATCTTTTGTTGACCTAGAGAAATGAATGCTTTGGCTGTATTGTCCTGATTAAATAAAATATTTTGTACATTAAAAAATGATTTCCTTGATTTAAATGGTCTGAATTCATTGAAATCTGATTAATCCTTGAAAGAAATATTTATTTCAATCATCGAGTTCGATTATTTGAATTGATCAGGACGTATTTAAATCAATTAATTTGTCAACACTTGAATCAAGTTCTTAGGTTTATTTTAATCAAATAAATAATAATTTAATTGAAAAGAATGTTAATTAAGTTAAAAATATATGTATTTGATACAAAGAGTAGATGCATTTATGTATCAATAAATCATTTCTTTAGATGAATCCAAGAATTGTGTTTACATGAATATTTATTTCTTTATTCAAAGGCAATGTTTCGTTCGATTATTAGAATTAAGTTATTCATAACAAACATTCATTTCGAGGAAATAATTATATTTTGTTAAATTATATATTTATTAATTTATTTGGAGAAAATGTTTCTTTCAATGTAGAATACGTAGGAAACTATTCCAAACAAATATTTCTTCCAATCAAATAAATATTTCACTAAGATAAATAGATATTTATTCAATTGAAAACACACTGTAAACTTCATACTCGACGGACCCAAGTTCGACTCATGCTGGAGGTTAATTTTTTATCAAGTTTTTCTGTTTCAGGTTCATCAAGATTTCAAATTATGAGAATTGTTTAAATTAAATATATTCAATAATAACCATGCTAATTACAATTAAAGCTGAAAGAATCCATTTGTTAATTTAGAAAAATATGTTTCCTCAGTTCAAAGAAATATTAATTCCCATTCATGGTTTATTCGTTTGGAACAATGAGTCTTTAATTCGTCTTGAAATGTGTATTTTTGTCTTTAAATTAATATTTCTTTGATAAAAACAACTATTCCCTTCCGTCCAATAGTTCCAACTTTTGAACCAAATAATGTTAACTTAGTTACCTTCACTTTTTTCTTTGTCACTGAGAAATGAAGAAAAGCTATGAAAAGAATGCGGAAGAAACAATTTAAAATTGTTAATTAATATTTGGAAGATTGCAAAATATACAAAATAATATTAAATGTGTAAAATAGTGTATGTATGGATATATATATATATACATATATATATAATTAAAAAATAAGGTTAAAAAACCACCGCAGGGTCTCACTGGGAGCTAC
>CAKNWU010200301.1:0-14690 GCA_932072015.1 Andricus quercustozae | reverse complement strand
GGTATGTATACGATTCCTTTGACTCATTTTTTAAAATTTTTCATATTGTATTCCTATTTTGAAAAATTCATTCACGATTTAACCTTTTAGTCATAGTTCATTTACATTTCAAAATGTTTGAAAATTTCCAAATTTTGAGTACAGTTTATATTTTGTAATTAAACTTTTTGACAGCTCGTGACTGTTTGATACGATACCAGGGTGTCTACCCTACCTGGAAAACCTGGAAAACCTGTATTTGTCAGGGAATTTTTATATACCTCTTTTTTTAAATTCTAATATAAAATTGAATAACAATAATTCTTTATTTGCAAAAAGTAGCTTTATATTACTGTATTTAACTTTGGTTGAAGACTCATCATTTTAGTTGAAAATTCATCTTTTTGATTTAAAATTCAACTATTTCAGTTGAAGATACATCAATTAAGTTGAAAATTAATCACTTTGTTTGAAAATGTCACTATTTTTTTGCAAATTAGTTTGTTTTCTTTTTGTTGAAAATGACTTTTTTTAACTGAAAATGTAACTATTCTAATTGAATATTTATCTTTTTTAGTTGAAAATTCATCTATTCAGGTGAAGATTCATTATTCTATTTGAAAATTCATCACTTTGGCTAAGCATTTTTTTTGCCTGGAAAATTAATTTTTTCAAACGAAAATTAAACTATCCCATTTTGGTTTAAAAGTTGATCTTTTTTGGTTTAAAATTCAACTATTTGGTTATAAAATTATCTTTTTCAGTTGAAAATTCAATATTTGGCTGATAATTAAGGTATTTTTTTGAAAAATCGTCTTTTTTAGAAGAAAATAATTCCTTTTACGTAAAAATTCAAGGATTGCAGTTAAATATTCATTATTTTATTTGAAAATTTATCTTTTTGGTTCAAAATTCATGAATTCCAGTATGAAGATTCCTAATTTTAGTTGAAGATTCATCACTTTGGTTGATATTTTCTTTGTAGAAAATTAATTTTTTTAAATGAAAATGAAATTAATCCATTTTTGGTTTTACACTTATCTTTCTTAGTACAAAATGTTAAGAATTCATGTATTTTGTTGAAAACTCGTATTTTTTTGGTAGAAAATTAATCTTCTTTGTTAAAAATTCATGTATTCCAGTTAAATATTCATCATTTTATTTGAAAATTTATCTTTTTGGTTCAAAATTCATCTATTCCAGTTGAAGATTCCCAATTTTAGTTGAAAATTCATCACTTTGGTACAAATTTGTTGTTTGGAAATTAATTTTTCGCAATAAAAATTAAATTATTTCATTTTTGGTGTAAAGCTTATCTCTTTTAGTTCAGAATTCAACTATTTGGTTGAAAATTCATGTATTTTGTTAAAAAATCGTCTTTTTTGTTTTGAAATATTTTTGTTGCAATTTCAACTATTTCGTTAAAAAATCATATATGGTGTTTTAAAAATAAATATGTTTACTTTAAAAATAAGGAATTTGAAGCAGATTAAATTGAATTTAATATAGCACCGTTAATTTCACCTAAACATGCACTGAATTTTAAGTATAAGATATAATAAAAATTTGTTTGAATTATTATTTAAAATCATGAACTTTAGGGACAAATTCGGGAGATGAATAATCATGCTTTTAGTATTATTTTATTATTTAATTAATCGATTGTACAAGTGTATTTAAGAATATATTGTTATATAATTTATCGTTTTAAAAATGCGAAATATTTAAATGACTTTGCAAATTGATAAGAATAAATAATGATCTAAACCATTTATATAAACAAATTCAGAGTCTCTATCTATTTTTGAACGAATAGGATCAATCTGTTTAAAACAATAACTGAGAATATCTTTGCTATGACTATTTTCTATGTTGCTTTGCAAATTCCCAAGAATTATGATTTTTAACAATTTTCGTAAGGAAATTCAGAGTTACCTATTTTTCAACAAATAGGCTTAATTTTTTCACGGAATCAACCAAGAATGTTTTTTCGATGAGTTTTCTTCATGATGTTTCGCAAATTGCCCAGAACGATTAATTATTTAAAACTAAGATTTCTTTATACAAAATTTTGTTTTTAAGTAAGTAGGCTTAATTGTTTTACAGATTTAACTGAGAATATATTTGCGATGACTCTTTTCAGTAGTACTTTACAAATTCCAAAGAATTATGATTTATTTATTCAAACAATTTTTGTGAGGAAATTCAGAGTTTTGTTATTTTTCGACGAAAAGGCTAAATTTTTTACAAAATTAGATAAGAATATCTTTCCGTTGACATTTTTCTATAATGATCTGCAAATTTCAAAGCATTATTAATTATTTAAACAATTTTCATAAACAAATTATGAGCTTGGCCTTTTGTCAACTAATAGGATAAATTAGTTCAGGGTATCGAGAAAGAATGTAATTCCAATAACTATTTTCTGCGATACTTTGCAAATATACAATAATTATTAATTATTTCAACAATTTTCATAAACATATTCAGAGTTTGGCTATTTTCCAAAGAATAGGCACAAGTTGTTTAATTAATGAAGAACATCTTTCTGATTAAGTTTTTCTATGTTGATATGAAAAGTCTTTCTGATGACTCTTTTCTATGTTGCTTTGTAAATTTTCAAGAGTTAATCATGATTTAAACCATTTTCATTAAAAAATTTAGAATTTGGCCATATGTTTTAACAAATAGGCTACATTTTTGTACAGAATTAACTAAGAATATCATTCCGATGACTTTTTTATATGATGCTTTGCAAATTTCCAAGAAACATTAATGATTTAAACAATTTTCATAAAGAAATCAAGAACTTGGCCATTTTTTAACGAATAAGATCAATTAGTTTAGTGATTTAAGATTTCTACGATACTTTGCAAATATACAATAATTAGTAATTAGTTGAAGAATTTTCATGAATAAATTCAGAGTGTAGCTATTTGTCAACGAATATGCTACATTTTTTAACAGAATTAACTAAGAATATCTTTCCGATTACTTTTTTCTGTGATGATTTGTAAATTCTCAAGTATTATTAATTATTAAAACAATTTTTAGAAACAAATTGCGAGTTTAGCTGTTTTGAAACTAATAGGCTCAATTTGTTTACGGGATCAAGGAAGTAGGTGTTTCCAAAAAGACTTCCCTGCATTACTTTGCACATTAGCAATAATTATTATTTAGTTAAAAAATGTTCATAAACATATTCAGAGTTTGGGTATGTTTCTTTGTCAATTTAAAAGAATTATTAATTATTTAAACAATTCACATAAACAAATTCAGAGTTTGGTTATTTATCAACGAATAGGCTACATTTTTTACAGAATCAACTAAGAATATCTTTCCGGTAACTTTTTTCTTTGACACTTTATAAATTCCCAAGTATTATTAATTATTTAAACAATTTTTATCAGCAAATTCTTTGCGGAGTCAACTAAGATTGTCTTTTGGATGCTCTTTTCTATGTTGTTTTGTAAATTTACCAGAATTATTAATTATTTAAGCAACTTTCATAACAAAAATCAGAATTTGGATATTTTTCAACGAATAGGGTGAATTTTTTACAGAATTAACTAAGAATATCTTTCCGATGACTTCTTTCTATTATGTTCTTGAAATTTCCAAGATTTATTAATTAGTTAAAATATTTCCGTAAAGAAATTAAGAGTTTGGCAATTTATCCAAGTAATTAACCCTCGCGTCAAACCTCCTGCTCGACATTAGTTAAAACCGAGGTTAAAACGCAGCAAATACACAACTCGGTCGTATACGTCCCAGATGCGCGCTCGAAATGGCTTGACATCTGGACTCTTCTCGAGTTGAGATCAGATACTGTGTATTTCTATAAAAATTTGTACGCACAGAAATTTTATAGTTTTTTTTCCAGAGTTGCATGAAAATGTTTAGAGTAGCACTATTATTTATTCTTCATGTCATGGTATTTTATTAAACTTTATTTCAAAATAAAATGGTTACATGTAAGAAAATTATTCGCGCGCGGAGCGCGCGTATGAGGCTCTGGTATCTATAAACATGGATCGTTTTATGTCCATTGAATGCAAACGTACTTTCGCACGTAATAGTGATTTAAGACGTCATGCTCGAAAGTTCCACCTAAAAGATCTATAAAATAATAGGCACTAGTCTAGGAAAATTGCCTCGAAATCTCTTTATTTATTTTGTGATGGTCAACAGATAAATCATATCTTGTTAAATAAAAAACTTCATCAGCAATATTTCTTCTAAACTACATGTTTCTTTCATAATAGACTAAAAGATTTTAATTACTCTTCACACTTCAATAAAATAACTGTTTTAAAAGCAACAACAACAAAATAATTCAAATTCAAGGTTCTCGTAAGATTTCCAGGTTGTCAAGGTTTAAAAAAAATTCAAGGAGAATTCCAGGTTTTGAAGGTTTTCCAAGTCGATGTACTGCATAAGCAGTAAATTTCGTTGAAAAAGAATTTGTAGTTTGGTACAAGTCTCCGAAGAAAAAGTTGGCAAGAAATGCCCAATGTGTGACTTCACGGGTAAATTAAAATCCTATTTTTATAGTCACTTCAAAACGGAACACGATATTAAAGTTCAGAAAGAAGAATTAAAATTTTCTTCATCAGATGAGTTCTCTGTGTGGTTAGCTGTAACTGAGAAAGAGTCTAAAACCAAATTTATTTTGGAGAAGGGCAAAAAAATTATGTGTGTGATAGTTCAGAATGTTATACATCGACAAGTAGTGGAAAGCGCCATCTCAAAATTCAAGGAAGCAAGAAAATTGACGGTTTTTGTCCTGCTGGGATAAAAGTTTCTGTTGATAAAAACGATGGTAGCCACAATGTTACCTATGTAAAAACTCATGTCGGCCATGCAATAATTTGTGTCATCTATTTTTATCACGTCAAGAGCGTCAAATGTTAGCAATTAAAATTGCTATGAAGATTCCATTTGATGCGATTATTGATGATATACGTGGACTAGGAATAAGCCCGTCACAAAAAAGATTGGATTTTCTAACTAAAAAGGACTTATTCAATGTTGAAGCTTGTTTCAATTTACATTCATCAGTGCAGAGTGTCCAAAATGTTGCGAACTTTACTTCAGGAATCTGATAGTAATGCATTTGAAAGTATGATCAATGATGTTATCAGTTTACTGTGTGATGATCCAGACAGAGCAGCATTTGGTGAGTACTTTCAAAATCAGTACCTTGGCAAAAGAAAAGTTGGGCATATTGCTACAGAACACACACTGGATTAAATACAAATATGCACATTGAAAGGCTGCGCATAGAACCATCAAATACATTTATTTGCGTGGTAAAAGTGTGCAAATATTGGACAAAGCTATAGGAGCTTTAATGAAGCTTGTACGGGATCAGTTATTTGACCTGATGATTACTTTAAACAAGGGGAAATTATGCTCTAAACTGCAGGAACTTACAAAAAGACATCGCACCAGTCTAACTTTGGGCAATTTACCAAACACTGAAGCTGATAATGGCATTTGGCAAATTCCGTCTACATCAGCCTCCTTCAACATGGACAGAATTTATGGAAATAAAATTGTTTGCAGTGAATTTCATTTGAACTGCGTCGATTGTACGGCTTGCATAAACAAGTATTCCTGTTATTGCATAGACAGTGCAATTCGCTGGAACATCTTACAATAAAATTTATCCCAAGTTTGACTAACAATTAGTTACATATGGTAACTGCTTGAATCATTGAGTGACTTTTTGCTTCTCAATTAGTAATTTTCAACTAATTCAGATTTATTGTAAACTCTTAATTCGGATCAATGACACACTACAATTCAGTGACGCATTTCTCGAAATAGAAATAAGCGAAAGTATAAGGGGATCAGTGACAAATTTTATTGTAAGATTGTATCGTTAGACTAAAAAATTATTCGATTTCCTTGGCCCCTGTTCCAGTAACATTTTCCATTAACAAATACTGCAATTTGACTCACAAATAGTTAATTTTATCTAATTGGTAAAGCAGACACTGACTTATTATTATGCTGATAATTGATTAAATTCAACTAATTCAGATTCAGGGAGACAGACTATCATTTCCTAAAATATGGAGAATTAAAACTGTTAAAAATTATATTGTAGAAATAAAAAATCAAGCCACGCATAGAAGCAAAGAGGAACGTCGTAGACGTTCCCCTTTCAAAATCATTGTGAGAGTGAATCATAAAAATACAAAATTCGATTCAACATACTCCTCTCTGAGAGTTTTCTGAAGAGTAATTTGCCCTTTTTACTGTACAGTTCTTTTGACAAACATTTTCTATGTCACATTTATTTATATTTATTTTCCACACAATTAAAAACTTTTTGGACTCCTTCCACAGTTCTCAAGATAGATCATAATGAAGTGTTGTCTCGTATTGTGAGTGCTCACCGCATACACGCAAAATACGATTCAACTTTCTCATCAACAAGAGTTCCTTGTGGACGTTTCATGGTTTTTTGGGCTGCATTTCCACGAACCTTCTCCAATTTTGATGAAGTAAACATCGATCGTACAAATGCAAGATGGATTATTTTGAGAGTGACATGGTCAAAACGGAAAGATACCTCTAAAAGAACTTCAATAAATTAATAAATAAATTTAAATCTAGAGTATTCATTGCACTGTACAGTCTACACTTCAGTGAAGTGTTCTACCTTTTTCGAAGATATAACCTCCACAAAATCCTTCATCATCGTATTGGTTTTCGTTGAGTACTTTTCAGTACGTGGATCTCTTTCTAGAACTATACTTGTGGCAAATGCTGCGGCATAAACACCACAACACGTTGAATCTGGCTGTTGTACAACTCGTGTCGAACGAACGTTACTATCGTCTGGCTATAGGTTCGGATAACGCTTTTTTATAAACTCCTTTTCTTCAGGCGAAAGGGTTTCGTATCTTGTTTGGAAGTGACTGTCAAAGATGAAAAGTTGCCTACGATCGAAGTAATAGCAACGCCAGTGGTCGATGCAATTTCCATAAATAATTTGGACGTCTTTCTCATTTTCCAAGTTGTGTAAGCGTGTATGGTACTGTGGAATTATATTAAAAATACTTAGTATGTCGTACGTTGAATTTAGTGTCAATACGTCTAGAAACGTGTCTAGATCCTGGTCATCTAATTTATTGGTTACTATCATGCCGTTCCTCTTTATTCTTTTAATTTCCCCATATGCGATCGCTGCTAGCTTCTTTGTAGCAGAGGTATAATACTTCGTAACAAGATTTGGTTCTTTCGTCTGAGTTTCTACATCAGCTATGGAATTAATTCTTCTCTTTTTCCTTTCATCTCGTAATGTGTCATCGATCGATTCATCATCGCGTTCACATTCTATATCCTCATGATAGCTTTCATCGATTCCATCACTTTCCGTAAACTCTTCAGAGGTCTCAACCATTTCGTCGCTTTCCATTCACCTTTCGGAGCTGTTATCGCTCTCGTCGCATTCTATTGCCTCTTTCACAGGGACCTTCTTCTTAGGCTTGTCACTGTTTTTCTCTTTAGTCTTTTCAACAGTGACTTGATTCCCGGCCTTGTCACTCTTTTTCCCTTTATTCTTTACTGCTTCAAGGTTCGCGGATCTTCATATTCCTTGGGAATCGACCATCAACCTTCCAAAACTTGTCATCTCTTAAGACCATTACCATTTTCATAGTAAGTGGAGTATAAAGGACGAAAAGGCAATAAGAGCGCTCAGTTTGATGACGCTCTCCTTGCACTTGATAGTAATATCTGTGATTAACATGCATCAATAAGTCCGGGCTTTTCTTGTCTTAAATACAAATGAGGTCTTTGTATTCCTCCGAAGGGGCGTCTACTGTGAACTTTGCAGCTCTTATTGGACATTTGATTTCCACGATTCCACCCTTATTAACGCTGTACAAGGTCTTTGGCATTTCTTTGCTTGCCATCACAACTGCTGAAGGAATCTTCAATTTCTCAATGTCAACATCAATTAAACCATCTGGAGATGCTCCTTAATATTCAAACTCAGAATCAATCCAGAAACCACTGGGTTGAAACTCGAAACCTATCTTTTTTTCAATGCCTTTCTAGCATCTTCCTTGTTGTTCTTGCCGTACTGCATAGCTGCTGAACCGGAACCAGCCTTATTATAAATCAACTTCCTTAACAAAGGAACACATAAAGTTGTTTCGCTCTTCGGCATATTTCACCCTATATAGAGGCAGTAACCATGTTTTTGCGAATCCGAATCCATTCATTGTTGTCAGATTGAGTAGTCGTGCGGTTTGCTACAGCAAGCCTGTTATTCTGATTGTCTTTTAATGCGTGTAAGACAATATGTTCCTGCTGTTTGTAAACTTCAGGATCCATGTCCGGTTTCTGCGATATTTATAATCTTTATCGGTGTTTTTAAAATGCTTCGCAGTTCTGCGTTTTTTGCAGTCATACTGTTTATTCATGGCTACGTTCAACTCTCTTGTACCCTCCATCTTCTTCATTGCATGAGGTACCTTATTTCCCAGAGACTGTAACAGGACTGACTGTGCGTGCTTTGTGCTCCAGCACAATACTGTAGAGTGACTACTACCATTGTACGAGCCCCTCTGGGACAAGTTCAGTTGTTTGCCAGCACTAGCCTTGCAAATGATTGAATTGAAGCCCTCTGCAAAATTTCTCGTTGTGTCTAGCAGGAAACTCTTGGTTTCTACTGCTAGATTCCTTTGTACATGCAATAATGTTTGAAGGACACCAGTTTCGCTTTGGAGAGGGACATTATTTTCTTCACCTTCAATTTGCTCGTTTTCACATGGCTAGCCACCGATTTCTGCACACTTTTTATGATCACCGAATACGTGATATGGCATGATCATAATATCCTCTTGAAGGAGTAAGTTTCTCCTCGTAAGAAGCATTTGGGTGCATTCTTCTTCTTTTTGCCACTTCGCGAATCTCTTTGCGAAATTCAATTTACTGATGATTTACTGCTGCCCACCAACTTACGAGCCTTCTTAGCATTTTTATCTGTTTCCTTCTTTGCCGCAGCTTTACTCAACGCCTTGCCATGATTTTACAGCTTGTGACTGGCACATGTGAACTTTTTTACAGTAATACCAAATTGGGAGTACGGGTCAGTATTTCGTATGGCACACATTACGCTACTGTCTCCATCGGCAATAAGGTATTTGTAAACGAGTAGGTGTTTTTCCCAGCTTTCCTTAAAAGCTTCTGCAGGACCCTCACTCTCCTTGGAACCGGAAACTTTGGTCCTTTCGAAGTTTTTGTAGCAATAATGATCCCTAACAGTTTTTGCGCCTGTGTCACATTTTTTACATGCTTTGCATTTGAGAATGAACGCTATAGCTTTCCCCATTTTAAATCCTATGCCGACAATACAACCAGCAAGAGAATCATAAGCTCCTCCAGGATAAGTTCTCTGCGGCCCAGATGCATCGTAGATGACTGCAGTCCAGATTACAAGGAAAATTGTTCCATCTGCACTTGCGACGAATATGAAATGACCTTTCCCCATAGCTCTTCGCTTTTGTTCCTCAATATTTTTGTTATTATGCTCATCAGATGCTCCCATGATGTCACGAATAATACATCATGAAGGTCGATGGAGCCATGCACGGAGTACCTGCTACTGCAAGGAGTTATTGCATATTTGAATAACCACTTCCTGATTTTAAGCTACCGGAATTCATGGCTTCATTGATACCCATAATGGTAGAATCATCTGGGTGGGACTTATGAATGACTGTTGCCTTGCAGCTTCTGCAATATAGAGTGACAAATGTTCTGAAGCCTTTCTGGCTTGAACGAATCGATACCCATCGCTTTCGTGCGCATCACATTCTGTGCCAACCTTCATCATCGTAGGTCTTCTCTAAAATGTCCATGATGACGTGTTGGTAATGGACAATGCGGTCACCGTCAATGACATGAGGAAAATGCGTTGCATATTCCGGCTCAGTTTCAAAATATTGATTGTTCGCCTTATCCACATTCGTTTGCGGTGTCGCATTCCTGGCTGTCGTTTTAGATTTGCCATGACAACTATCTGAGTTTTAGACTCAGTAATGAATGATGTGCCATTGACAGGACTGTCCTGAAACTGCGTTTGTACAACATCATTGAATTGATCATTTTTGGCTTCTTCTGGAAGGAACCTCTCTATTTTCTTCACTTCCATGGCAAATTATCCTTTTTCCGGTTCTTATTTTTCCATTAGAAATTCTTCCTCCTCTCTTTCTTCTTCACCTTCTTCATCAAAGAATAATACTTCTTCGAGTACTGCTTCCATTTCTTCTTTACCTCCTTCCTCATCGATCACCTGTATCTCCTCTACAGATGAGTCGATATTCCGTAAGAAATCCTATTCACCTGTATTTCTACTGCACGTCTCAAAAAGCTGAATTCGAGTGTCCACAGAGCCCCCTGTCGAATCCCAGCAAACTCCTCTTCAGGAATAGTAGATTCATCCACATTTTCACACTTTTCGGTCTTATTACAAGCTTCGAGCGTTTTTTCAAGTGCCTCCAGTAACTTCTTTTCTGCACGGCTGTACAAACAAAAAGAAATTGATATGCTCCTTACTTTTGGGTGGTATTATTTGGTCAATCGTAAGAAGGATATTCTTCGGGGATGATGGACGTCTCTTTCTTAAGATAGAAAGAGAGGGGAGATTAGTTAGCTCTGAGGAGGGAGGAAGAGAGGATTATGGACTAGGCTTTAGTGTCGCTGCTGGTGAGAGGCCTGCTGGTGAATCGTTGGTACTTTGATGAGGATGGCTGCCCGCTCTGACAGATAACGGTCTAATCGGGCGATACTTTTTGGTTCCTCTTTCCGGCTGGTAGGTGGCGCCACGTATATCCTGGGACACCCGGGAGTCTTCATGAGGTATAGCCAGGCTTGGAGTCCTTCCATGGCGCAGTGAATGCAGTTATTATCTCATACGAGAGAGAGAGAGAGAGAGAGAGAGAGAGTGGTTTCAAACTGCGTTCAAATTTTAGCGGGAACGTTGTGTTGGCGGAAGGTCGTTCGAACTTGAATTCGGAGTCTCGTCGCATGGAGAGAGACAGAGATATGTTTATCTCCAACGGAAGAGAGAGAGAGAGAGAGTCTCGAGCGGCGCTTAAGTCTGGCGACGGCTTAGTTTAGGCGGGAAATTGATCGAATTTGAAGTCTCGTGACGCAGAGAGAGACAGAGATATGATCGTCTCAGAGGGAAGAGAGAGAGAGTCTCGAGCGACGCTTATATCTGGTGCGGACTTAGTTTAGGCAGGAAGGTGAATGAGTTTGAATGCGATTTTTGTGTTTGAATCATATATAAGCGTTTTTATTTAAGGAGATCAATTTGTACATGTGCATAGCGTAGGAGGTTCGAGGAGACAGATTGAAAAAGGAGGCGGCGACGGATCACACTGTGTGCAGGAGAAGGAAGATGGCGTTGGCAGGAAGGAGAGGGAGTACCGATGGGAGAGAAAGAGAGAGGAATATCGATAATTTCTCCGGAATCAAAACGAATTTGAGAGGGTTGGGTAGGAGTGGTTTTGGCGGTGTGTAGGCGAAGGGGTTGTTGAATCTGGAGAGGAGCGGGTTTGCGTTGGAGTGAATTCGGAAGAGGTAAAGGAGCGATAGGAAAGATATATTCTATTGGGTGTTTCAATATGTCATCAAAGATTAATTTAATCTCGGCGTCTGTCATGCCCTTCGGATCCGGGGAGGAGGTAGGTGGATGAGCTCCCTATCCGAATCCTCGGAATTCGGTTCCGAGTCCGAACTAAAATGGCCGACCTCGTCGGGCTCGGTGCGAAATGTCGGTACCCTTAGTGGCCCGGAAGTTGACGGTCCTGGGTGAGAGCTGTCGCAGTAAGCGCAGAATGACGCTGCGCCATCTGGTGCCAGCTGTCTCTGCGGAAACGGGCAGGCTGGTATGCCAGCTAACCTGTTAGTGGAGCAAAGAGGGGGAGAATTTAAATCGAGAAAGAAAAAAAATATTTTAGTTTTAAGTTTCTTTTTATTTCAGATCTTCTTACCATATTTATTTACAGAGTTGGAGTTTGTTGTCGATGTTGTTTCGTTGCGTCCTCCGAAGAGGATGACGGCGAAGCTTCTTCTGAGCGTCCTCTGGCTGGCTTCCAGCTGGAGGTTCCCGAAGAATGAGAGAGAGAGAGAGAGAGAGAGAGAGGCGTGTCGACGTTGTCTTGCTTGTGAGAGTCACGGCAATGGCTTGCTCGTGAAGACCTAGGGCTGGCTTCCAGCTATAGGGTTTAAGTGTGAGGGTTTTGGCTACCAGCTCTTAAACAGTTCTGTCGTTTTGGGCCAGTGCGCGCCCATTTAACGGCGAGGCTGCGTGCGCTTTGCGTGGTAGTCGAGCGGAGAGGGCAGGAAATCGATGGAGGGAGATGCGCGCGTCGAGCTTCGCGGGCGCTCTACTCGCGACTCTCGCCTCTACTCTCTCTGCCGCCTTGCTGACGTCACGGCTGACGTCACTGCACGCAGTACCTTCTTTCGCCACGGTGCGGCTAACTTCTCTCTCTCTTACTCTAAGGTCTAGTTGCTAGTTATTATATTTTTAAGATGGTTGCCTACTGAATGAATAAACGTCGTCTGCGAGAGTGTTCTACATCTACCAATAAAACAGTCACGCTCTATGCGAGCCGCGTATAACAAAATACTACCTCTAAATAGAGCAAAAGAAACCCAAAAGAACATATATTTATAAAGGAATTATAGGATACAAATATATAGAACAGATGGCATTTTTCTTTCCTCTTTTTTATTTTTGTCAGAATATTTTTAAATTACAATAGAAGCATTTTATGGTGTTTGTCCAAATTTTCTCGTTGCATTCTTGTTATTATTTTCAGGAATTTTCTATATTTATATGTATGACACATGAATAATTTACTTCTTTATTCATAAAGTAATGTAATATAAAAAATTAACGAGTTTCTGTATGAAAACAAATCTAAAAAAAAATTACATTCGCCCTTTTATAAAATAAGGGTTGCACCATTCAGTATAAACAATATTTGGCAATAAGTGTTTTTTGTAAGATATAATTGGACGTTTGTTTGGTTACAAACATTCCGATTTGTTCTTGAGATATCCAAGAAATCATGTTTTGTGGGTAAACTTTAAGGATGGTTTTCACACATTAGAGCAGCGAATTAGTACGTAACAAAATACGAGTCAACTATTTTTTTACGTACAACAACATATTACAAAATGAACAAAATCGGCGAGGTAATGCTGTATGATAATAAATATAAAAAAATTACATTCGCGGCTCGCAAGTTTGAGCGCGCCTAGGGCGCGCGTCTGTTGCTTGTCGCGCTTCGCGCTCGATAACGTATGTATCTCGCGATACGCGCTCGTTTTTTGTATTTCCCCCACATTTGTGCGCAGGTCTATTAAAATTGAAGGTCAGAGCATCAAAAACTGTAATTTGGTGATTGTGAATTCTCTTTTTTTAAAGCTCCTACGTCTTTAACGAACACATTCTCATCACGTGTCTCGTGCTTCGCACTCCATTTTATCGAAAATGCAAACTTTTCTACATTATTTTAAACTTTATTATGTCAAATGTATATTATATTTATCGTTGTACTTCTTGTAGTTGCCACTAACTTTTTAATACAAGAAGTTGCCGAGTAGAAATATTTGATCTTCATTTTCTTTTGAATATCTTCAGTAATATATATCGTCAAGACCATGATGTCTGCTTCCGTATCAGAAAGTATACAACCGATAAAACTTTTAATTTTTTAATATCTGAGTTTTAATTGAAAAATCGAAACCTGTCGATCTCAACAACTACAGGTATATAAAAATTTACAAAAAACAAAGAAACTGTAAACAATAGAAACATTTTGTAAAATTTAAACCGGCTTAGTGGTTACCCTCGGAGGCCTTTTGTCGTTTCTTCGAGTTATAAGTCTCTAACGTTCTTTCCAAATCAAATAATCTGGTCGCAAGAAAAACTTCGATCAGTCTTAACCCATATGACAAAATAAAGATCAAATATTGTTGCCATGATTTCTTTAATTAATACAAAAGATTTCCGAAAGAATTCACCAAAATTTCAAAGGCTTCATGAAAAATGTATTAACGATTTTTAAAAAGTACAAGAATTTCAAAGATGTCTAAAAGGGTTTTTTTAAAAGATTTCACAAATATTTCAAAGGTTTTTAACGATTTCTAAATTTTCAGAAGATTTGAAAATATTTAAAGGATTCATAAGGATTTTAAAAGATGTAAAAAATTTCAAAGATTTCATAACAATTGAAAGATTACGATTTCCAAATTTTTTAGAAGATTTCAAAAGATTTTCAATATTTCAATGATTTCAACTAAAACAAAAGATTTCAGGAAGATCTCATAAAAATTTAAGTATTCATTAGGAATTCAAAAGATTTCACAAAAGTACACAGGTTTCAAAAATTTCAAAGATTTTAAACGATTTTAAAAGGTTTCCACAAATTTGAGAAGATTTCAAATGATTTCAATGGTTTCAAATGAACACAAAAGATTTCACAAACAAAGAATAATTTCACTAATATTTCAAGGATTTTATAATGGTTTCAATGAATTTCACAAAGATTTGAAACACCAACAGATTATATACATTTTTATACACAGAAAATATACATATTTTTGTTAAAGATTCTATCTGTCTTTCTAAGAAATCTATCTTTTTGATTACTTTTTTGCTACATTAT